>OMNW01028836.1:78366-101228 GCA_900303245.1 Selene dorsalis | reverse complement strand
AGAGAGAGAGAGAGAGAGAGAGAGAGAGAGAGAGAGAGAGAGAGAGAGAGAGAGGCTGAGCTAAGTGGCTCTTTAAAACTACTATTTCCTCCCTGGACAGTTGCTCCACTATACAGACATTCTTGAGCAGACTGGAGGGAATTGTGTCCATATTAGGAACATGTTACCTGATATCTGGCACAAATCGAGCTGTGGGAGAAAAAAAATGCCATCAGGCTTGGCTGTGCAGGGTGTGGCTGTTCACATTAACACCATGAGTGAAATCTGTGATATTAAAATGTTTTGGGGATGTGAGAGGACTTTTTTTGATCATTTTTGGTAAAACTGACAGCAAAAAATGAAAAAAAAAAGTGGGAAAACAAGAAGAGATGAACACCAGAAAAGAGGAGTCATGACAATCAAACCTCTTTCACCTCACAAACCACAGAAAGCTCAACATATTAGGCCTCTGGTCCATGAATCTGATCCAGACTTAACTGTTCTTCAGCATCTTTGATTCCAGTCATAACCCTGGCCTCAACCGATGAGAGAATAAAGCAAACAAAACATGTTTGGTTTTTTTCTACTTTTTCTCCTTCTTCACAGTCATTGGACTAAAGCTTGGCTGCATTTTGTTCATTAGATTCTTGTGGCGAAAATGGAGTCAACTGCTTACCATTCAGACTTGTCATCTCCCCTCAACCAAAAAGGTAAGGAGTGACTAACTAGCTAAAAAATGCGAACCAGCTGCAGCAGCGATGTGGGGGTCTCGAGATGCTTTGCTCAGACACAACCAGAAGAATTAGAGCTTTCAAACAATGTATCATTTGTCAGGGGTGTAGTTAGAGTGAGTCCAGTGCAGACCAAAATAGCACAAGGGCAATGTGTGCCACAGGTGGGACAGTGTCAGGGCTGTGGTTAGGAATTCTGGGCCCCCTGAAAAGAATTCCGAAGTGGGCCTCCGGCCCCTGAATTTTTATGTATTATCCTTTTTTATTTATTTCAACCAGGGCAATGACGACGGTGACAGGCAACTTGCGTGTCATTCTGATTTAATACTTCTCCACTTTGTCTCCTGAAACTTTTGGTTTTCTTGTTTCTAATGTCATACCACACGGCCTCAGTTTTCTCCAAGTGGGACCAGGGCCAGTGGCTGCACTAAAGAGAATCTTCTTCTTCTTTTTCTTTTCATCGGTGGGATTTGATCCCCAGACTCTAATTGGATGTGTCGTGCCCTCAGCTCCACCATTTTATTATCTTACATCACATCTAATACTCACTAATAATGACACAAAACACAATTCAATGTGATTCCAGTACATACTTTTCACATCTACTCATGGAAGGAAAACATGCTCTTCTCCTACAGATCTTGTAACAAATTGCTCAAAATGGTATTCAAACCCCAAGCCTCACAATCCAAACTCACTGGCATTATCCACTGAGCTATCCAAGTTGGTTGTGTTAAGCCCTCAGGTCCACCATACTATTATCTTACATCACACCTCTCTCTCCACTCATTTTTAGTAACCAGATACATGTTTTGGCATTCTCTGTTCTTTTAAGAGCTTTGCAGAGGCTACTGTTATTAAACCACTGTTTACGAGAAGGCAGGGGATTTGGCTTGGAAAGTAAAACACATTTCATCAGCACTGCATGTTTTGAGGTTTTGTTTTGGTGCTGATGCAGTATTAGTTTGAGTATTAGTCAGGGTTATAGAATTTAGTTATAGAAAGATTAGGCTACTGAGGTTTTGTGGGCCCTACTGGGCTGTGGGCCCCTGGAATTGTCATTTCTCCCCTTGTCATTTCTTTAGAGGCATATAAGAACAAAAATATAGCGACATTCCCCAGGTTAGGGATCACTGTGCTTTATTTGGGATTAATCCTAATCAACATCAGGGCCACCCAGCCCAGTTGAGTTTGCTCCTCTGAAATATTTGAAGAGTTTTAGGAGCTTGTAGGCCTGGGCTACCTGTCATATTCCACAGCTATAAATCTGTGCTTCACATAATAAGAAAATCCCCTCTCAGATTTATGCAACTCAAATCAAATCACTTCTGGCACTAATCTCATTTCCCATTTCTCACAGATGATCTCCGAAGCTCGACAGCTGCATTCTTACCCAAACCAGAAGTCCAACAACAAAAAAAAAAGAGGAAGAAGGAAGGCAGGTAAATGAGAAGACCATTACAGCGGGGGCTTTAATCAAAAGCACAGGCTTCTATTTATTGACCGTTGCACGCACATGAACAGGTGAGAGTATATTTACACAGATGTAAACAGTCAGTACCTGCAACACAGAGGAAAAGAGGGAACACAATGTCTCCCGTTCTCCTGCACACACACACGCACGCACAAGTACACATCCATATACACTTGCAGGCATTAACACACATGTACATTCGCACGCACACACACAGAATTTGCAGTATAAAGATCGAGGGGACTGTCTGAAAACACAGAGCACAGCAGGCCTCTTTGGTCAGCTACTTCAGACAAGATTTCCAATGGACAAGGCCGATCACAAGCCACCACTCAGAGAACAGAGAGAGAAACATACTGGCAGAGCAGTAGGCAAATACCAAAACCTATAGGAGCTTTGCAGATTTCACTTTTTTTTTTAATGTGTCGGTTTGAAGAACAGTGGCACACAATTCTGCTTGTATATATTTTTCTTTTTCTTTTTTGTTTCCAAAGACTCCACCATCAGTAGAGGATGAATGATTCATGCTCTGTAGAAGACATGGCAACAGCATTTAAACAGCAAGGTGTTGCAAACATACATACTAAGTACCTGTTAAGTATTAAGATGGAACGACAGTATGAAAGGTCTGCCAATGCAATGTGGAAATTATTCTTTACAAAGGAACATCCATGAACAAACTTAATGTCTACTAAATATTACTTCACCATTCATTAAACTGACATGACATTGCTCATTTTTTCCACAACCTTCCAAAAACAAAGTAAATAATGATAAGAATAAAAAAGCAGCGGTTAGATAAAACAAACATCATAGCAATAAAACAGAAAAACATTCTCAAAAGGACGAGTGCAAATCATTCAGCTTTTTTTTTTTTTACTTCATTATTTCCCTTCTACAAAATAAAATTCAGTGATAACACAAACATAAAGTATAAAATGGTGGAAAGAATAAATCATTTCCTGGAAATTGTGGTGTCAAGAGGCATGCCCGATTAAAAAAAAAAAGTCAACACTTTCAATAAGAAGTTCCTGCACAGCAGAAGATAACTGTGGAAGGAAAAGAGATACCTAAAAGCCTGCTCTTCCTTCCACCTCTGTATCATCCCCAACGTACGAACCCACACGCACAAACAAAGGCCTAACTATCCTTCCTCATCCTCCTTATTTCTCTTTCTTTCATCATCTGTTTCGCTCACTTTTTTTTAAACTTCATCCTCTTACAAACATTTTGCAAACACAGAGTTTTTTTTTTTTTCCTTTGAGCTTACCAGGAGGGTAAACCACAAAACCGTTGTGTTCGTCACCAAGTGTTTCCTGGATTCTGTCCACATCAACACAACGTTGCCACGGTGACGCCCTATCAACGCTTCCTGTCAAACCCCTATTAACAGCTGCTATACTCCGTACCAGAAGTAGATCACAAAACCTTCCATTCTTCTAGTACACCCTGCAAAACAGCCTACACAGTGTGCAATGGAGTGTAATAACACTATGAGTTAAATGGAATATGTCCATCCATCAGTACCCTATTTATAGGATTTAGTACTTTCATTAAATTCCTGTGTAACCACCAAACCTCAAGAACAGCAGAGAAAAACATCCAGCATATAAACAACTGTTTGTTGTTGTTCTATTCCGGCAATCCTCTGTTGATGAACTGCCACAGTGTCAAACATAAATATCATAAAGAATTCACTGCATCTGCAACACAAAGATTTTTTTTATCTTTTCGTCATATATGCTTATAAATAAAGTAGCTTTGGGTGTTCAGTCTTGATCAGAAAATACAAGATGTTAAAAATTTGTTAGCTTGAGCTCCGAGGAACAGTGATTCGCTATTATTAGACGTTTCTAAGCCCAACAAATAAAAAAAGAAAGCTGAGAGATTAATCAGTAATAAAAAATAATCACCAGTTGCAGCTCTAAAGATACAGAGATAATCAATTCTCTGGTTTGCCAAACTTCTACTCATAAAAATCCTTGTTTGCTTACCAAAGCAAGTACTAAGTTCCTTTAGTGTCAAATTCATGTATCTGTCTGTGATTTTTGTTCCATTAATGAAAAAATTGGATTCAAAGATTCAAAGTCTCAACCACAATGTTACGAATGTAATAGAAAATGTGTGCAAAGCTAGATGAGTATGAAAAATGTGACTCGGCTTAAAGTACTTAAGCGCTGTTGCAAAAAAAGGAAAGAGAGAATATAAAACACGCTTAAGTTTGCCTGCATTTGGTTTTCACAAAATGTCAAAATGCAGGAGAGAAATGGCACTGAGCTTTCTTCATTTGGATCTCATTTTCAGAACAACAGCCCTTCATTCTGCCATGAGCGACGTCAGCTTCTAAAATAAGGTGTAAAGTCCCTCTCTATGTCACAGTCAAAGGTCATTGGGAGAGATCCACATCTTTCACTGCCAGGCTACACCGCATCGTGTGGCATTACATTGTCACACACTATTTACAGGCAAACAGCACAAACCGACGGCCCAAACACCCAGCTGAGTATATTGCTACCTTATGGACAGAGGTGTCTGTTTTTGTTTTTTGGGTTTTTTTCTTCTTTGTTTTTTTTTTTTACAAAGGAAAACTACAACTGCATGACTGCCCATCCTCAACCAGCTCTGCTTCCCAGAGCTCATCCAGTATGGGTCGCCAGGCTTAAAACTACAATTCCCAGGCACTTGATTGTAACCAAATGTACAGTGATGTTGTCCACTGGGTCAGCATGTCTCTGGTGCACAGAGAGAAGGCAGCAACATTCAAGGTCAGACCCAAAACACAAAAGCCCTCAACCTCCCACACAAAGAAAACAAGAAAACAACAAGCATCCTCAGCATGCATATCAAAGTTATAGTGATATACTCTACATCGACAAATTAGCTAGTGGTTGGTACTTGCATTTACACACTAACGCATGCTGCTAGACCTCTGTGCAATGCTACAGTAAGGTGACTGGCGCACAAATTTAAGCAGAACTAAGAGAAATCAACTTTCAAATGAATGTTCAAAAAGAAAAAAAAACCTGCAAATAAATAAGACTATATTACAGTTTTGGCAGACGCCAGAAAGGTGTGGAAACGAGCAGAATGAGGTAGAGACAGTGATTTGCCTGTAGAAGATGTGGGAGAATGAAGCCGTGAGGAAAAGTGTGGAAAAAATAAGAAAAAAAACAGAGGAATGAGGAAAAGGTGCGAAAACAAAAGAGAAGTCAGTGTGAGGATGAAAGGAGGAGAGACAGGTACTGGTCTTTTGCTCGATGGCTCGGGACAGCGTGAGTTGGACGGTTGTCTGGGTCTGCACCGAAAACACTAACTTCACATCCGCAGGCGGTGGTGAGGGTCTGTGAAGGGCGGCTCTGAGTCATCCATGGGGAGCACCAGGCGCGTGCCCCTCATCACCAGCTCATTATCTCCGTACGTTAACTCTCTGTCCAAGTCATCAGAGGTGGCGCCGGCAAAAGCTGGGCCGCCACTGGTGTGGGCCCCTGAGGCATCTGTACTGACTGTGATGTCGCCATAGGTCAGGTTGATATCACCATCTGTCAGGATGAGGTCAGAGTCATCGTCCTTTAACTGGCCTTCATTCTGTGGGAAGAGGAGAGATACGAGATACGCTGTGAACTTCACAGACGCCGAGATAAGCAAGAACATGTGATTTTATTCCTCTGAAACCACTGAATAAAAGAAAGTTTTCCCCCAATAAAAGATCAATCATTTCCAGCTTGTGCTTATTATCTTCTCCTCATCTGCCTTAAAAAAGAAAAGCTTTCAGGCTGAGCCTCTGTGCTTCATGATTCATCAGAGCAACTTATTTTTCCCATCTGTAAATACAGGAAAAAAACTTAAAACAGTTAGAGTTTGGTCTGAAGTAGCTCCTCTATGATGATCCAGTGTCTGACCTCATATGCCTGCGGGCTGGTGAGGAAGCGGGCGAGAGGGCCGCAGCAGGGAGGCAGCGTGGCTGTAAGAGGGGGGCCGCTGTGAGTCAGGATGGGCTTCAGGTAGCTGGAGGGGAGGGGGCTGAGTCAAGGATAGTTTACCTACTGCACTGAGACAATGGTTGGACATGGTGAGCAGACAACAAACACATTATAACCCTAATGACAGCTGAGTAGATTAAAAGGGTCGATTTTAATTTAAACAGATACACAGAGAAAATAATAACCTTCATAGTACACATCCAATACCAGACATAATCTGTCTTCCAGCCTGTGCATGGCACTCCCTCTGCTGTCTGACACTGTACATTACAGCTGTCTCCACTAGGCTCATCTGGTGGCCTGTGCTTGTGTAAATAAAAATGTATCAACTTCCTATAAAATTGTCATCTCAAGGTGCTGACATGCTGTAAAGCCTGTGAGACACCCAGGTTTGTAATTTTATTCTTCTTTCTGTGACAATATTTTCTGACTGAATGATGATTACTCATCTTTATATTACATTTTCTTGGTGCTTAGTTGTGTTTAATTCTTTAGAGGATGGCTTTTTATGTGTCTCATGCTCAAGTGACAAAAAGTGACAACAACTTTTTAAGGACAGAAAAAAAAAGAAAAAAAGAAAATATTTTGTTTTTTACTTGACTTTTATGAATTTGATATCAAAGAAAAGATTCATTTGTCACGAAAAGGATACTTGTGGTCAAAGTTGTACCAAATTCTGAAAAGCCAGGCACTTTCTTGTTTGGTGCTTCTTCTCTCAGATCCTTCAGCAATACTCATCTGGGAAAAAAACAAAACATAGATCATGTTTTTAGACATAGTTTGTTGTCATACTCAGTCACAGTATTGTGATCACTGTTTCATAGGTGGCACACTCACAGAGTTATCTTGATCAGAGTCCACCCCCACTCTGTAAAAAAAACAAGGAAGAAAAGGAAATGGTTTCAACAACAGTCAGAACAAAGTCGTGTTGAGAAGCGTGTTGACCTTGTTTACCAAGTTTCTGAGCAGCATGGTTCCTTAAAGAGACGTGAGCTCTGCATATAAAAAAAACTCAAGCACTGAACAGAGGAAGGTCAAAGGTTGTATTGAATCATTCTTGGAGTTTTAACCTGATAGGATATGAGTGAAACAGGAGCCTTGAAGCCTGGACAGTCAGAGACAAGCAGTAAAAAGTGCTGATCCTCTTCTCTTATCTGAACTGGCCTGATGTGACCCTACAGTGTTAAAACAAACTCAAATACCACGTTGAGTTTGACCCAGGTGTTGATGTGGAGACGTGTACCGTATGCGCTGACAGGACAGCATCTGGGTGGTGCCACCTCCACAAATCCAAACAGTGAAGAAGACCACAAGCAGAGTGGTGGTGAACATCATCTGACGGGCGTATGTGGCTGTGTCCCTGATGGACAGGGCGAAGGTCATAGCACCTCGAAGTCCTAAAGAGCAGAGCATGAATAGTGTTATAGGCAAACAAGTAAGTTTCTGTATTGGACAATTAAGGTGCTTTCTGTTCATAGGTTAGTTTTCATTTTCTAAATGTGTAAGAAACTACAAAAGAAGCCAGTGCATCCACAGGGTGCAGGTGCCTAAAAGCATGTTGTATTCTATTCTACATGATAAACACCTTCTTGTATCTGTATGTCACTAACCAGCAAACATCATCATGTGCTGAAAGTTGGATCTTATCTTGTTGTGTCGTCCCAGATTAAGAAGGAATGAGAGAGGGTAGATGTTAGCAGCTCTTCCCAGGAACACAGCCAGCTTGATGGGGAAGGAGGTTAAGGAGAGGACAACATAAAACAAACCAGGGAGCTAGTGAACGTTCCTCACTCTGTGCCAAGCTGATTTGCTGCTCCCTTAAATCGATTACCATTTGCATCATGGTATTAAGTTGTCAGACTGTGGGAACTGAAAATTACTGAAAATGATGCTAGCTCTGTTTTCTAATGCTGATACTAAAATATGAGTGAAAACAGCCACACGGAGGGTCATCTGGCATCAAGTGCAGAAGCTGGTTTCATATTGCAAAAGATACAAAAGCTCCAACGATGAACATCGGATTAAAGACGTGGTTCTGGAAGGTGAACAGGGTCAGACCCATGTAGGAGAAAATAAAGTTCTCAGCCAGGAAATTCAGCAGTTCAAACAGCTGCATATAAAAAAAAGAAAAGAAAAGAAACAGTTATCAGGATATACAGTCAGACAAAGGTCTTTTATGACCAGGTTTACTTAATTAAACCTGATCATTAAAAGATATTTGGTCTTGATTCACTGTATGTACAGTGATGAAGAAGGTGACAATGAAGAGGGTACAACGAACACCTTCACCTTTAGTCAAAACAATGAATGTGGGTGAATAAATGAATGACAACTACTGATATACAATGCTGTACTATGGCAACAAACCAGTTACTGTCACACCAAATTATACCTTTTACAACTGACACAATGACATTTCCAGGTTGAAGTACATTGAATAAGAATGTGTAACACAGTGTACACAAGGCTGGTCTGACCTGTTTGGTCCTGTCTTGGGACTCAGGGGACAGGTTGTTGAAGGTATAGTGGGCCTGAGTGATCCCACAAAACAGCACTGCAACCACGCCTGCAACACATCAGGTAAGACAGGAATACACAAAGAGGGAAGTCAGAGAATCAGTGAACACTGATTACTTTTAATAACGCATTCACAGTATATATATGTTTGTTTTTTTCTTTTTTGCTCTCTTATGCACACTACAGTTGACATGTGGGAATGATTGCATGTCCTTCCAGTTTAATCACCATAGCACCATCACAAGAAGATTACCCCACAACATCATCAGTACCATGGCGGTTTACATGACTGTGTATGTGTGTGTTACCTGTGAAGCCACAGGCCTCAGCCAACAGGAAGGTGCTCCATGACATGAGGAAGAACAGAGCCGTCTCCAGCAGCTGGAAATCCCTCAGTTTGGTGAACTTGGTCACGTACGGACAGACAGTCAAGGAGTTCAACAAGACACTCGCAGCCTTTCACGTAAAACTATTCACATTATTCTGTCACAACATCCACGAAAAGATGAGGTTTCTTAAAATTATAGATTTGTTTGTTTGCAGTTCCATGCATGAATATATTGGGAAAAAGTCCCATCATCTACCCATTTAAACTTTTTCTCTACCACTCAACTTAACTTCGATCTTGCTTTTTATGCTGCTACATGTGGCTGGATAGATCCTATTAAAAAAAAACTTTTAGAGATAGTTTTTCTAACACAGACAATAAAAACCACAATGGAAAGGATATGAGAGCAGTGACGACTCCAGTGGCCACTCCCAAAGCAAAAGAGCCGCTGAAGACTCCGAGAAAAATCCCAAAAGATTTCAGCATTGCCATGACCTCAAAGGTGTGACTGTTGTCTCCTTCTGGCTGGTATGCTACTATAGACCTGAAGTAAGATAAAGAAAAACCATTTAGCGCCAACTCTTACTACAAAGCATAAATCATATCATACATTAAAGCTGCAGTTGGTAACTTATATTTAATCATATTTGCTGGAACTGTCACTATATTCTGATGGCAGTACATGAAATGGGTAATTTAGGACCCATTCCATTTAGGACCATCATTCAATTGTTATCTTTTTGAAATTTCCGATCAAGTCGCGGACTTTACTTTCACTTTCATTGACTCACCCACTGTAGCTTTAATTCAAATAAACAGTACTGAAGATTTATAAATTCATTTTACAATCTATAAAGATGAAGTTGAAGCCTGTGTACAGTATAAAGTATGTGTCCTACAGGGTCTTTGCACAGGATATCATTTTGAAAAAGCATATCACATCTGCTGATAAAGTGGCTTTCACAGAAAGAAATGTTCACTCACGTAAACTTGGAGACTTGAGATAAAGAGAAAAGCAGAGTAGGGGTCAGAGCGTTGGAACAACAGGGAGTAAGACTATTTGGATAGTTCAGTGTTAGCTACTGATGTGATGTGTGACACTATGGATATGCAATGTGTCCTTTATACTCACTTTGACATGTGCTCCTATAAACCCTGAGCAAGGGTTAAACAACAGACAATTAAAAACTACTAAATGGTGCAATACTTTACTTCTGCTATCATGAAGAAGAGGCACCTTGTTTTCACTAAACTTAATTTTTTGCTGTTAGAAAACCACGTTCTACCAGTACAGGTAGAAAAAAAGGACTACAGAGCTTTTTCAGTTCCCTATGAGAATTTAGTCCAAATAAAGAATCTGCTTTAAAAATCATGTGGACAAGAAAAAAAAAATCCTGTAACCAGTGAAAACAACAAACTCATTGACACAGTATCTGTGTCACGAAAACCAGACACAGTACAGTAAGTTATTTCATGAAAGAGGATGTGAATCAGTCACTTTATGCATCTGGTTTGTGTCACCTGGTGGTTACGCATCAACACTGAACTATCCCGGTAAAGTCATACTCACAAGAATGGGACCGTACTTCTCATCAAACTTGGGTCAAACAGCTTTAGAAATTAATTTAGTTTTTTGGTTTTTAACTGGAGCCTGGGATGCCTGGGATTAAAGGGGTGCTATCACAGCAGGGTGGTTGTCAGCATGAGGAAGCAATTACACAAATTTGAATATTTTCTTAAGGCAGTTTTTTTGATTAAATGTAATTATAGTGACAAACCTCATTTCCAGATAATACTTTGAAATACCACTTGAACCAAGTTTGAAAGCAGATTCATTTACCCTCTCCGCTGTGGGCCCCACACTCAAAACAAATCACCAGGCATTTCTTCTCCTGGCTGTGTCACCTCTCCTTGATTTCTGGATACACAATATCTCCAAATACAATAGGAATGGCCTCTTAGCTGAATCACGACATCAAAAAAAAAAAAAAAAAAAAGAAAAAAGCAAGAACCCATGAATAAACCATGAAATTCTCTGCATCTCGTGTTGGATAAGCCCGAGCGTAAAAACAAATGGCCAGTGATTTGTCATGATGGTCCCAAGGCACAGCAAAGACACACAATGTCATGCTCTACTTAGTGCACCCGTTCAGTGGGCTGGTCGGAGCCTCTCCATGGGGACCGGCCCCTCTGCCGTGCCT
Source organism: Selene dorsalis (assembly GCA_900303245.1). Taxonomy (NCBI): domain Eukaryota; kingdom Metazoa; phylum Chordata; class Actinopteri; order Carangiformes; family Carangidae; genus Selene; species Selene dorsalis. The sequence continues at coordinate 90,018 of OMNW01028836.1, read as the reverse complement.
GCTATTATAATTTACAATTCTGTGGAAATAATAACAGTTCCATATGGAGCAGCAGAAATACTAAGGGTTAGCTTCGGGACCACCTCATGGTTCGCACATCGATACTGAGAAAGTGAAATCAGGTGATTTAAAGGTCACCGGTCAATTGATGAAAAAACAAACGAACAGTGACACATTCAAGACAGTTTGGAAAAATGCAGACTCCAGGTTGGTGTGTGATGTCAAAACAGACAGATGACTTACGAGGACAGGACCACAGCTACGGCGTCGTTGAGCACGCTCTCTCCAAACAGCAGGGCGTACAGATCCACGTCAACCTGCAGCTCGTTGAAGATGGCCAGCACCGTCACTGTGGAACAAAGAGAAACACAATAAATTCTCCACAATATTAAAAGCGACACAAGTCATGATACACACCGTCGAGCGAGACAGCCGTGGGTGTAAAGAGCTGTGTTTCTAAACACTGCTCTTCTTTCTGTTTTAAGCACTTTCAGCACTATTTCATGTCTGACAGGATCTCCATAAATAAAACTTCTTGATAAAAAGCATATTAATGATAAAAGTGTGCTATTTTAGAGATTACTAGAAGAAAGTCATAAAATATCTACACAAATCAAAGTGCAATGTGCATCACTGCTTTTTCCACTTTGTTTCAGCTGTGTACAGTTTGACTTAACCCATTACATGAAAAAAGTCTGTGTTCAGTTTATTCTGTATGAATGTTTCTTTGAGCATAGATGAAAGTCAGAATTAGCATAACACGCAGGAAAAAACAAACTCTGAGGACCGAAGACCAGTGAACACACCGGGGTCTGTGGCAGAGACAATGGCTCCAAAGAACAGACAGTCAGTGAAGAAGAAGTCTCCATTCAGCTGTCCCACCTGCTTCATTAGCATCACACAGCCGTACATCAGCAACCTGATGGAGGAACAGCAGGTGGTTTTGCACATCATAAACAACATTGACTTTAACAGCATCACGGGCACTTTGACACCAAAATAACTGACATATATAAATTCTGCTCTGCCATAAAAAAGTCTTAGAAATAGAGCTGCACATGTGAAATCAGCTTTTTGGTTAATTATTATTCTTACCCGATGATGAAACAAGAAATAACTGTCCCCAGGAAGGCATAAGCCAGGATGGATCCCATGTTGCGGAAAAAGTGTCTCTGCAAGACAAATCACTCACATTTTAGTCGAGGACATTGTTTCATCGGCTTGTGTTAAAAGCATTCACTTTGTAATTGATGATTGCTTCACTGATGGCTATTTTTATGATGCAGTAGAAAGAATGGCTCAAACACTGAAATATTACTGTACCCTTTTCAAGCTGTAGCCAGCGTGGAAGATGATAGGTGGCAGAAGAATATTGAAGAACACTTCGGGGTCAAAGGTCACCTGAGTCACACGCAAAACATCATGCGCTGTTATTATGTAATGTTGTTACATTACAGTTTTGAAACATGAGGATAAGCGATGAGACAAAAATACTTTCAAGACAAAGCTGCTTTAAGGCATCACTACATTATTGGATATCTCTAATGAATGAATGAATCACTCCTATATGACACATCTGGGACAGCACGAAGTAGCTTCCAGGACAAATCAACAGAAAGTTAATGGAATAGTAAAATTGCATGATGGTAAAAGGGGACAGCTACATTATCAATTGATTTTCTGTGTAAATATTTAATGGTTGTTTTTGTTTTTCAAATTGCTCTTTTTTTCAAAAAAATCAACTGTATAATAATTCTACTTATAATTATTACTTCAGCTCAACATTTTAAAGAAACATGAATGAAATCCATAGAGATATATAGGGACTTCACAGTATATTCAGATGATGCATGTACCTTTCGCAGCATCTCATTGTCCTGCACGTCGTTCACCTCATTGGCACTGATCTCTCCTTTCAGGGTGTACTCGTAGAACTTGCCACTGACGTTGACCAGCAGAGTGGCGGGGCTGGCGTTAACGTGGCAGCTCAGTGTGACGTTGCTGATGTCACGGGGAGCATGGATGCCGTAGCGTAAGACCACACCAACAAGTAAGCCTGGGAAAAGTGACAGGAAAAGATGAACAGCAAAACAAACAGGACACAGAGGGGAGAGTCAGTTAGGGTTAATTGTTTATGGTACTAACACAACGACAAAAATAGTTCAGACAACACCAGAGGAGAGAAGGTGGTTGTGATTCTGCAGGTGCGTGAAATTGGAGAGGGCTATCAAATGTATGAGCCTCACAAAAGCCAAAACAAATCCCACATTCTCAGCTTCTGCTATGAAGTTAAAGTCAGGAAAACATCCCATGAAAATGAAATGCCCTGTCAGACATGTGTCAACACCTCCACACACTGGTTCCCAGTTACCCTGTAGTCAGGAAGAAGCTGAATGGAGCTATGCTGGGGATTAAACAATATCACCAAATATTACATAGTTGTTGAAGTGATACCATATAAAGTGACACCCTGAGAGGTCTAACATAGCAAAACCAGTGAGAATAAACATCAGTCAAACACAGTCTGCACGTGTCCAATCTTTTTAAGGGGATTTAGACCGATCAAACACAAAAATACAATGCCAGCAATTGTGGTTCTGTTCCATAGAAGTATTAAAGAGAAGTTAGTGAGTAAGCATGCACAATACATGAATACTGGAACTGCCACATATACTCTAAATACTGCCATTATTATTATTATTATAACCTGGAACTGCGCTTCTCCTATTATGACGAATCTGAATTTCTGCTGTGAAAAAGTCCCTCAGGCTACAGAAGTGAAACCACCTCTGTGGCCAGACAGTGGGTGTGTTGAGCAGTTGTTGAAAGGTGTCATTGTTGGAACAAAATATAACATGGTTGTAACACAACATGACCTGGCAGAGGTAAAACCAGACAAATCACCCAGTCATGCATTTACATAAACATCATGTCAGCGTAATGTGTGTTTTATACATTGCAGAAAATGCTAACCAGAACCAAGAATAACACATCACCATGCACTGTTTGACTATATTTTGTAATATTAATCTGAATGTGCAGCAAAACGTTGTCACATTATCACACACGTTTTTTGTTTTTTTTGTTTTTTTACTAAAAGCAGGAAGCAGCAGAACATGAGAAAACGCCAGGAAGTATCTCACCAACATACTACTACTAGAAGAACCTGGTTACTTTACACCACTGGTGAAGTGGAGTTTGTCTTGTCAGGTGTGGAAAGATTTTCTGTTGGAGTCTGAGTGTAGGAGGGAACCTGCTCAAAATTAAGTCTATATCATGCACATTAGTCCTGGGCCTCACCAGCCCAGAGCTTGGAGAAGTGAAATTAAGTATTGGCTTTTACATACAGCTGTTTTCTCCAGGGAGGCTCACAATGCTCAGCTGCCTAGATCTCATTTCCAAAACCAAGCAGAGTGCAGAGGAGGTGTTAATGTTACCATAACTAAGCCTGTTACCTTGCACAATCTTCTTTGATACAGCCTAGTGTGTAAATGCACTGAAATGCGTTCCAGCCATGTGATGCAGTCATTTCAAATCTAATCTGAATGAGAGTAAATGGACTGGTGACGTCCCTCTCCCTCTCTCTCTCACCATAAATCATCGCCAGCCCGGTTTCGTGCAGAAACCTGAAGCGCCGGTGTTTGAACAACCAGATGGTCAGGATGGTGAGGGTGAGGAGCAGGATGAAGATGAGCAGGTCCGCGCTGTCCTGCCTGTGGCTCTCCTCAGCCTTTTTCTCTGTAACGATGTTCTCCATGGCACTGTCCTCCTCCCGAGACGAGGATGCTCGGCACACACAGATGCACACAGACAGGCTTACTAGCAAGAGCAGCCACAGCGTCCTCGTCGCCCTCCAGGCACCGTTGACAGTCACTTTAAACACCATTTCGGCTGGTGCGCGGTCAAATGTGATAATGTCGTCGCGGATAAAAGCAAACTTTGTGTTAATATTATTCACGAAGTGGTGGGGGAGTAGACAGCTGAAAGACGACAGCAACAGAGATATCGATTTCGGCCCGGAAGTGAAAACTAATTTTTCCAGAAAGTATACCGTGTTTATTTCGTCGTAAAAGCACCGCAACAATGTGTTGTTAATTTCATTCAAACCTACCCATTAAATCTTGTCATGGCCTATTGTGTTTAATCAATATACCCAGAGAATGAACAGAAAAACATATTCGGTCGTGTTTCACGGAGTATTTCAACAGCTGATGATGCTAGTTCTAACGCACGGCTCTTATTGTGAAATCTCCTATTTTCAACATCCTGTACATGAAGCGAGATTAAAAAGGGGGAGACTGCAATTTAATGATTATTAAATTTTTTTTTTAGGGAAATAACTTTTTTGTTTCAGTGAATTTGTCTTTCAATATTTTATAACATATGGCAATAGTACAACACGCGAGAACAGAATACAATTTGAATATTTCACCAATAGGTGATATGCGAGCGTCACTTTTTTCAAATCTCATCGTGTTCAAGTCTCGCGATAGAAAATACAAAACGGAATGTAACGTTCAAGAAAATACTATTGATGCGAATGAAATTCACATCAAGCGATTAAATGTCGGTATTCGGTCGCTGAAGCCAGCATGCGAAAACCTCTGTTTCTATATGTAAATTTATAATTCTATAACATTATTATTTAAGACATTGCCGTGTGAGTGCATGAGACGTTGTACGGTGAGGGAGTTGATTTTCCGAGAAGAACTTGAACGTCGCACGAGTCAACACAATCTATCAGCGTTGTCGTCTTGATGATGGCTGTGTTTTTTTCTGGATAGCTGAGATGTGTGTATTTTAGGTCCGGATCTCCTGACACGGCCTAGCACGTCTGTGTTGTGTTTTAACCAGTTAAACACACACACACATATATATATATACAGTTTCGCGATCCAAATAACAAAAACGAAGATGACATCTAAACTGAAAGGTACGTTAAAATCCCTTGCTATTGATTCAACCAAGCTGCTAAGCTAACTATAGCTAGTTAGCATTGTCGCTTGTAAACATGCTGCCGTCTTGCAATCAGTTCCTAGTCTTACAAATAACAAGTAAGGATTTGGTTGAATTGAGACGTGAACAACAGTATCTACGTCTTACAATTTGTAGCCGGTCTTTTGTCAGGACTGTTTGTAGTGTTACACGCGTTTCGCTATATCCCTGCTACATTAGCTTCAACGTGATATTACAATTATACAAACTACGGTAAATAATCGTGTAACCTAAATTTTCTAAGTAAATTGGTGTATTCATCTGAGTGTTGTGCTAACACGTAGTTAATCAAAATGGGATTACGACAATGGACAACACATAATCGACTTTAACATGTAGCTAGAAGCTGTAAATTGCATATTAGATGTAAACGATGTTTTAATGTACAGAAAGGAGACATGAGTAAAGTCAAGATATATGTATGAGTTGTATATGAAAATACATGAGAGATATCAGCCATATATTACATGCATTAAAGGTTTTGAGAGAATTAATTCCAATATGCTGCACATTTTGTTGCAGCTCAACATCATGTAGTTTGTGCACTTTGGTATTAGTGATTTCGTTTTGGTGGTTAGAAGTGGGTTCAAATGTTTCAAGAACTATCCTCTTTAACTCCAATAAGACTCATCAGAGATTGAACTGAATAATTGCACACTATAAATCACAGTCTGTTTATTGTGAATTGTGCTTACTGCAGTTTCATACATGTATGTCAGTAGGGGGTAATTTAACCACTTTGTTCATGATGTGTTGATTGTAGTTGGGAAGGTTGGCTCCAAGAATAAGGAGGATGCACCTTATGAGCTGGAGAGCCAGTTTGTCCTCAGGCTGCCATCGGTAAGACTTGTATATGTTGAGAGTCATTGTTATGGAATCAGTTGTGATCTTTTCCTGAAACTGATGTGAATTAATCTTTGTTCTTTTGCAGGAGTATGCCTCAACTGTAAGAAGGATTGCCCAGTCGAGCAGTATGAACATGAAAGACAGACTCACCATCGAGTTGCACCGTAAGCTGGTTTAAAAGTAGTCATAATACTGGTGCACTTTTTATAATCATTCTAATTGTTCAAACTTAAGTCTTCTTTAAGTGTGAGAAATCTAGATATTTACGTTTTCGATTTTGTCATTAGGGATGGAAATGGTCAGTGATTTGTATTTTCTGTTTTGTTGTATATACAATAAGCACAACTGTCACCTTGAGAACAAAATTGAAGTGTCGTGTAGTGTCCTACAAACCACCACATAATCTTCCTGACTGATGCAATTCTGAAAAACAAATCTTGTTATTATTATTATTATGTCATTATAATCAATCATATCTTTCATACTGTTTGTAGCTGATGGTCGTCATGGCATAGTGAGAGTAGACCGTGTCCCTTTGGCCTGCAAACTGGTGGATCTGCCCTGTATGATTGAGTCTTTGAAAACAGTGGACAAGAAGACATTTTACAAAACTGCTGATGTCTGCCAGGTAAACCACTGCAATGGCATGACATTTTTTGTCAGGCTGTGCAATGAAGGAAGCCATCTTCACTCGATACGTTTGTTGTTGTTTGGTGTTCAAGTGTGCACTATGACATTAAAGGGATATTCCAGACGTGAGACCGAGTAGAGCACCTTCTTGAGAGATCAAGTTTGCTGACTACAAACTTCTCTAGTTGTAGCGACTTCAGCACAGACAGACAGATAGCAAACACTGCTGTCTTTGTAGCCAAGAGCCAACCGCGATCAAAAAAGCCACTCATAGCCACAAATAATGCTCAGAACAGCACCATACTTAGTCAACAGTACAAATATGGTGTGTGTTCCTATCTGTCTTCCTTATCTGTTTCTAACAATAACTCGTGAGTGTTGACAGGGAAATGAACAGAGTTGAGTTGCTCAAACTATCACAGTCTAGTGGAACTAAACGTCACTAGACTCCTTACTAGCAGGTGTTTGATGCCTCGTATTATGTGCTGGGACCCTATTTGTACTGTTGACGAAGTATGGTGCTGTTCTGAGCATTATTTGTGGCTATGAGTGGCTTATTTGATCGCGGTTGGCTCTTGGCTACAAAGACAGCAGTGTTTTTGTCGCTACAACTAGAGAAATATGCGGTCGGCAAACTTGATCTGTTGAGGAGGTGTTCTACTCTGACTCATGGTGCCTTAGACCATGTTGTTTTTAACACTGACATACATTTTTAAAAATCAAAATTTTTTTTCATTTTTCTGTTCATGGTTTAGATGCTGGTCTGTACACTAGATGGAGACCTTTACCCTCCTTTAGAGGAGCCGACTGGCACTGACCCTAAGAGCAAGAAGAAGGACAAAGACAAGGATAAGAAATTTGTTTGGAACCACGGCAGTGAGTAGACAAACATCTGCACACAAGCATCCAGAGTGTTTTGTGCTGAAAATGTGGAGGGCAAAGGACGGGTTGCCCTCTACAGCCGATTGAGCTTCACTAACCCTGTTGTTTTGGTCTCCAGTCACCTGCCCTCTGAAAAACACACGCAAGAGAAGGTTTCGGAAGACTGCGAAAAAAAAGGTTTTTGCAATTTCCATTTTCCCTTCGACACCCCACCTCCATGCTCACCCTCATTTCCCATCCTTCTCCTTAGCATCTTGTCTGTTGATCCATCTTTCTCCGAGGCTCTCTTCCAACAAGACATTTACATTTCATTAAACAGAGACTGGTGAAAATGAAAACTAAGATTTACATATAAATAAAGCCTTTCCATCTCAGTTTGCCCTAAAGGCATGAAAAAAAGCAATTTAACTATTGCTTTGATCAAAGTGAAAGCGAGTGTGCTTGAGCACTACACTTCTACTTTGTCTTTTGAATAAATCTTCCTGAAGGTGCAGAGCCGAGCCATATCGATTTGGCCCCTTCTGTCTCTAATCGCTAATGTGCATCCTGGCATCTAGCCAGCTGCTACCTTTTGTGTGTATGTGTGTGTGCATTGTGTTGTGTATGTGTACGTGTGTGTACGTGTGAGAGAGGGACAGGGAGAGCGTGACAGAGATGCCACTCACACCACATGTAACCCAATATCTCTCTCTCCCTCCCACAGTACATTGAGTCTCCTGATGTGGAAAAGGAGGTGAAGAGATTGCTGAGCACAGATGCCGAAGCTGTCAGTGTCCGTATCCTCTTAGACACCCACACATATTCTGCATGTCTGTCTTGCAACATAAGGAAAAATACCACTGTTTCAGAGAAGTGTGGGTATGGTGTAATGTGGCATCAGCTGGAAGTCATTTGTGTATCTAACCCCCAGCCATGACTTTTAACTTTTAAGCAGCATTGAATATTTCCTGCTGTTTTGCCTTTTTAGGACAAAAATAACCCTGCTCCCATCTATTGTCTGTAACAGGTTGATCCTAATGGCCAAGCGGGCGTCCGGACTCCCGCCTCGCTCACCTGACTTGACTCTATCGAACGCTTTTGTGAGAGAGATGCACTTTGCAAGGAGGCAATTAGGAATCTAATGAAACTCTAAACTTGCCTGACAGAATAAGAGCACAGCAGGGCGGCTCTGAGTGGCTGCTTGCTGTGTGTTAATTGAGATGGACTGTTCATTATCATTGCTTAGTTGGTCACAGTGAAGCTGGATTCTAATTATAGTATAGGGTTTGCATGCAGCAGCAGACATACACATCACACTCTGATGAATGTCAGAGTTCAGGTAGTTCCTGTGGAGTGTCATGTGGGTTTTACCCTTCAAGTGTATTTTACAGAGGACTTTGTGGAAAGTGAGTTTCTCACGGAAGCTGAAGGCTGAGAGAAATGTGTATGTGTGTGTGTGTGTGTGTGTCTCTTGACCTTAACCCCTGATGCTCAGGGTGGGAAGTAATAGCCGAAGATGAGTCCAAGGAAACAGATCAGCACGGCTCTCTGGCCAACCTGGACTCCTCACCAGGCACTTCAGGACACAAGATGGGTCATGGGTCCTCTGGTAAGTAGACCATGGGTTCATTAATAAATCATAGTGAATAAAAAGCATGCGTATTGGTCCCTCCACTCAGTTGAAGCAGTAAAACATATGTGTATTACAAGTGGTCCATAAAGGCAATAAACCCGCATTGAAATTGTAGTTTTCAGGCTGATACCAATAATGAAATAAATCTGTCCGTTTTATGATCACCTATTATACAAACACTTAAATATTTGATGTTTTCACAATTTGTTGATAAAAATACATCTACTGTCAGCTAATACTGGCTGATTTATAATATCTACAAAGCAACATCTGTTTTGGTGCAGCTGTACAGTGTCATTCTGAAAGGGCTGTTATTGTTCTGGTGTTCGACTGTGCAGCTACTTTGAAGTGGCACAGATAGTTTTTGTGTTTTTTTATGATGTGTTAAATTCTTATTGTGATATTTTTCCCCTCATCAACAGAGCTGTCTGTCTTCATTTTGAACTTGTAGTCCTGTGTCACTCTTGATAGCTTTTGCTCCAGTAGTATGAAATGGAAATGGAAATGAAAGACATCAAAGGAGTATTTTTTGCCTCTAACTTCCCCTTAATCTTAGCATATTCACATATTTCATCCTCTCTGTTTCTGATTTACTCTCGTCCCTGTCTCTAAATTCTCCCTGTCTCCATCTTTATCACCATGTTAATAACAAAATCACACCGACAGTCCAGCGTGATGAACTGAGGGAGATCTTCAACGACATTAGCAGCTCCAGTGAGGATGAGGAGGACGAAGGGGACCGGCACGAGGACGAGGACCTGAATATTATGGACACGGAGGATGATCTGGTCCGACAGCTCCATGACAAGCTCAACGAGTCCGATTCTGCGCAGCATGAAAGTGACAGAAACAACCAGATAGGTGAGACGATATACACATGTAAAAACTATATGCAAACAGTTTTTGTTTATAGGTGACTATGAAGCTTTTGGAAGTATGAAGATGATGGACCCTCATATAACTGTGGATTTAAATCAGATACTGATTAGTGTCCTTTATAATGGAAAACTTCCAACCAAATAGTCTATCTTGTTTATGATTTTAAATAGAGTGTTTTTGTCTATTTGGCACTGTTGGTTGGACAAAACAAGCAGTTTCATAGTAGCATATTGAGCTGAGTCATTAGCGCGTTTCACTTTTTTTTTTAGAGTGAATAATAATGATGAGAGTTTAATTATCATTTCATATAATGGTTAATACCAGCCCTACTTTAGTATTTGTTGTTTTGAAATGCATTTTTCTCCCCTTATCAAATAGTTTTCAGTCCAGTTGTTCAAGTCTGTAAAGATGGCCAATTCTGTTTATAGAAATTTTGAAGTATTAGAAGTCTGGCCTTGTGGTGGCAGATAAATGTTATATGCTCTAAAAGTGAGTACGTGCACTTATTTTAAAGCATGCTGGGAAGTGTGGGTGTGTGTATGTGTGTGTGTACACCTGGATGAAGTAAGTGCAGCATTAGAATTATGCAATCATTCATGCTGTGCTTGCAACCTGCGTTTACACCTCAGAGTGAGCACTGATTCTTCCAGCCGACTTATTCAGCATACCAACAGTCTTAAATTTTTTAGTGGTGGTGGTCATCAACAAGAACCTGGCGTGCTGATTTCAGAACAGTCTTGGAGAAATCAAATCCCACTCTCACTTGCCAAAGCAGAGGTCAAAAATACCCTTAGCCAGGTGTCTGGACATTTAATCAGAGTTTTCTAGGTCACACATCACACACACTCAAATGAGTATCCTTACTTTCACTTAAATACACATGCTGTGCCCCTGCCCACAGAGATGCACACACTGACAGCCCTCAGCTCTCTTCCTCACCGAGCCAATCTGACAGGTGTTGTGGCTCAGCATGCGCCTCAGACAGCTGTCCGGCTTGACGGCTCAATGCCTCCTTATCTACATACATGGAGCTGTCAGTCAGCAGCCTTATTGGTCAGCTCCTCTGCATCAGTGCAGCAGAGCATATTCTTGTGTGTCTGAGTCTGGCTGTGCTTGTGTCTGGCAACGGTGCAGAGTTGTAATAAATAGGTCTGCAGGGACTCATACCAGCTTGATTTTTGCATATTAGATGGGCAGTGTCACATGATTGAGAGCCAGTTGGGCGGGAAGCAAAGGATGGTTACAATTAGTATGGAAGATGGTGATTGAGCCACAGGTTGTTGTGAGACGCTATCACTTTGGCTGGATGTAATGAGAACCCTCTGTGATCCCCAGAGCAGACTGATTTAGTTGTGTCTTTTAGTGCCTCAGCCTGCTGGCTCACGTCCCTTTAAATGGATTTGTTGTTCCCATTAACCGCAGTTTGTCAAACTGAAATGGTGGCATCCTTGCACTTCAGCAAGCTAAGGTGCATAACTTGTCCTCCTTGCTTTATGAAAGCAATGTCACCCTCAAATTATCCCACATGTTCTCTCTCCTCTCTCTTTTAATGTTCACTGCACATTAATACAGAAGCATAACTGGCTTATTTTTTGGAGGGTTTTTTTTTTGTTTTTTTTTTGACAGTCAAAGTCGTAGTCATATGTGAACCTTTTTCTCCCTGCAGTTATGGAGTATCAGGTGCAGATCAACAGCATCAAGGCTAAGCTTCAAGATACCCGCGCCCGCAAGAAACAGCAGGAGGAGCTTATCATGAAAGTGGAAAACCAGGCCCTCAAAGTAAGCTGTGAACACAAACACACGCACCC
>OMNW01028836.1:67538-78346 GCA_900303245.1 Selene dorsalis | reverse complement strand
CCCCCCCCCCCCCCCCCGACTCATTCAGAAACTAGGTCTACATGTACAGAAACATTAACAAGAACATGCAGATGAGCTCGGAGGCAGAAGTCATCATGCAGCATAAGTTCTCTCAACAGTGATGTGAATACATAAAAAAACAGCTGATTATACACAGAGTTAGAGGCCATTATTTTGTTTCTTTTGTCATCCTAAAAGCAGGAAAATTCATTGTTCTGCCAAGCGCTCTTCAGTGGAGGCTTTACAATGAGTGAAACATGAGCAGACATAGCCCTTTTTACATTGCCATTTAGAGCTCTCATTGCCCGGTGTTTTGGGACCGTCAAAGCCCCATCTCCAGAGGTTATTATCACAGTCGCAGGGAAAAGGTCAGCTGTCTCTGACTGGCATTCCAAGTAGCCTTTCTGTCGAGAGAGGAGAGTGACATGAGCAGCACAGGCAGGCACATATTTAAAGCCATCACAGTTAAATGAGGCTCAGCATGTCGACTCGGAACAAATCTTGTTTGTCTCTCTCTCTCCTCGCAGAACCGTTTCCAGGCCTTGTTGGACGAGATTATTCAGCAGGAGGAGCGGGAAATGGAGCAGGTGAGAACCTTTTCGTAAAAGCCAAGGATCAGTGCTCGCTGTGAGCTTCCCTCCGCTCTCAGCCCTTTCGCATGTATTTACCTTGTGTGAATGTCAAAAACCATGTTCGCAGATGGCATCGTGCTTGGTGTCCTTTTAAAACGCGACACTCTTCTCGCTTAATAGCAAAGTTCAAATTCAATCAAATGAAATGAAATTTGTCAGCACCCACCAGCGGCTACCTTTTTGGAGCCCACCCACTGTCTCGGGTCATTGTTTGTATTGACAAATGAAGGCAGCAAATTAATGTGAAAAGACATGTTAATCATCATCCACTTACCTTCCAATTACATCCCGCGGCTGTCGGGCATCAATCACACCTTCTATTTTCTGCTCCAACAGCTGGCCTCACTGCAGGAGCAGCTGGACTCACTGATAGAGAAGTGACCACCAGGGGGCAGCCTCACGTCATCTTTGGCCACACACACATACACGCACACACCTCGAAGAGGAGGAGAGGAGTCTTTATTAGCCAACTTGCTGTATCATTCCTTTCAGTTTGTCATTGTCATACAGTACACATACATTACACTGGTTTCTCTATTAAAAGTTAATAGGTTTTATTAGCCCGAAAGATTTTGCTGTTCTTTACAATGTATGAAAAATATGTGGCTGTAAGAGAGACCAAGGGGCGTTATTTGTCTGTTTTGGTTTCCATCTTGAAGCTAAGTGACTTTAACTTGAGCTGAACATTTGTATTTTGTTTCTTTAATCAAGAATAAATTTCTGTGATACACAAGAGCCAAAAACTGTCAACTTTGTTATGTGGGTACTAATTCACACGTGGGCAGTTTGATGAACCTTCCTTAAATTTTTCACGAGATCACTGCAACCTTTCCTGTTTCCCAACTTCAATAGCATTAACATCATTTTCTGCTAAAAAGAATGGGAAAACACAGGAGCCATTAACCTTATAATTATTGTTTTGACCCTCTGTTGATTTAATCAGATTTAATAATTTTTCTAGTCATCAACTAGTTGATGGAATCTGATTACATAACCTCACACCTTTTGAAGCTTGGATGGGCCCCTTTTTTTTTTTTTTTTTACTGTTGTCAGACATTTTATGGACCAAATAATAAATCAGTTTGCAGCAGTTTAACTTCAAAGAATTTAACAACCCCTGAAAATATCTGCTGACCTCCTGTGCTTAAATTTCTCATCTTGCTGCTGTGTTGTGTGGACTACAAGATGTCACAGGTGAAATGAAGCACAAGCTTTAAACTTTCAACCAAGAGTGCAGCAAAGCACAGACAGAAAGTTGTTAAGTTGCTCTCTAAATGACCACGTAAAGGCTACTTCCTGTCCACTCTGCTGCTCTGCTCAACAAAACCGGACATCTGCATCACTAAACCATTGTTACGTCAGCAGATTACGCTCCCTGCAGAATGATCTTTACTTGTTCGAGAGAGATCTGGACCTTTCTGATGGTCATCCCAGCCTCTCCCGGTCCTTCCTGCAGGGATTGCCGCACCAATCACAGGGGTAGGCGAGGGATTAGCTCCTCAGATTAAAGTGGCCATCTCGAAACACTCTCTAATCCTGCCATCTGTCAGAGAGCAGCTAACCAGCCAAGACACTCACCACAGGCTAATTACAAAGCCAGAAGAACACAGACTTGGACAAGAGGGGAAAAAAAGAGAAATCTCCCACACACATATACTTTTCTGTCTTGTACTGGTTAAAGCAGAGTGACAATGGAGGAGACGTACCTTATCAACCATCCCGGTGTGAGGAAGAAGATTCTTGCTGGGGGCAAAGGACCAATGCCACACTTCCCAACTGGGACCAAGGTAGTTAAAATCATAATAAACCTGATGACCTAAATAAAACTAGATTCAAATCCAGTTTGTTGGAAGAGAATAGATAATTCTGTGCGTAATCACTATTGTGATGTAATTAATGTTTCACAGCAAAATGTCTACTTTTAGCTGTGTGTTGCATTGCCCACTTCAATTAGATTCTGTTGAATTATTCATGAAGCGAGGAAATTTATTCTGTATCTGGCTCTTTCACACAGAGCAAACATTTGGTCAACCAAATTGCAACATGTTTTTTGGCACAGGGTCTGGCAGTGTTTCTGTTCATCCACTGATCTGCTAGTAGCCAACTTTTTTTTCCCTCCAAGTCACATCCAGCCATATGGCACCGAGCCTGGACACTGTGACAAACATTTTCCATGATGATGCCAGCATGAATTTCCATTTACCTGTGTGTCTATTTTACAATGTGTGCGTGTTAACTCCCTGATGAGGTGATTCCCAGTGACTCACACAGTTATCAGACCATTATGCACAATATGTTAAGCTATAAATAGAAGATTACACAGAGCCAATACGATTCTACTGTCATAAAAACGTTAAGGCTTTTTTAAGTTTTTACATGCATGCAGACAGAACACATGATGACAACCAGCATGTCTTAAACGCATTAGGACATTTCAGTGCAGAGGTACATGTTGTGTGTAATAATGAATAAAGATAGGAATAACATCAAGATAAAAGTAAAAAGGAAAGTAATGCATATTTGAATCTTAAAAAAATGTAAAAAACATTGTGCTCATATATTCACATAAAAACATACATGAATAACTGATATTACAACAAATTACCACTGTATATAACTTAAGAAGTGAAATGAAGATGATATGTCAAACATACTATTGCACTGTTTCTGAGCAACCCAGAAACATCATCTCTAAGTCAGTGGTTAAAAGGTTTTTCAAGTTCACTGTCAGTGGAACTAAACTAAACTAAACATTGGCAATAAGAGGGGAGAACAGATGTGGAGATAAATCATGAACTTCCTGGAAAGTATTTTTACATTAGATTTTTGATGTACTTTTAACAAAATCATTAATCATTAATCTGCACTCTAAATCTTCCTGTCCCTTGACTCCTGCTTCCCCCCGCTTCTGGTCCAAGCTGGTGTTCCACTTCCAGACGCTGTTAGACAACTTTGAGCGGACGGTCATTGATGACAGTCGACTGGCTGGCAGGCCCGCTGAGATCTTTGTCGGAAAGATGTTCAAGATGGAAGTCTGGGAGACTCTGCTGACATCCATGAGGGTCGGAGAGGTGGCTGAGTTCTGGTGTGATGCAGTTGTGAGTTGAACTACAGACTTTCATTCATACACACACTTTGATATTAGCACCCTGATGAAGGTCTTAATGAGTGTTCATGAGCGAGGAAGGGAAGATTTTGCTCCTCATTACGATGCCCATGATTCAACCTTCTGTGGCCTCCTCCGTGCTCAGTATTATAAACACAAACAGAGCAATCTTTTTGTGCAAATTTTTGTGTTTTTTTCTTCTGGGGAAAATGTAATCTGCAAGTAAAATTGGGGATACCTCTTGCATTTTTTTGTAGGACTGATTGGCACAGGCTGGCAGCACCAGGGAGTTGTCATGACTAAGTGTTTCTATGACTTATTGTAGACCATTTGTTTATGTTCTTGTGCACGTGTGCATTTTGCAGCACACAGGGTTGTATGCCATTGTGTCCAAGGGAATGAGGCTGATCGCTCAAGGGAAAGACCCCCTTGAGGGCCAGAGACACACGTGTGGCATGGGAAACATGTTCTACTATCACTCCACTGGCTTCCCAGAGCTGGATGAGATAATGAGAACTCCTCAACCACTTATATTTATCATGGAGCTGTTGCAGGTAAGAACCAAATACTGTATATCAAAATGGATAACACAAGGAAAAGACTATGAAAGAATTATCTGTCTTCTCTCTTTTTGTCTTATCAGCATCTGTAAACATAGTCTGACAGAAAAAAAAGATTTACCTGTTTATCCAACCTTGACATCCTCACATAGTTTTCTAAAATCCACTGACAGAAATCACAAAACTCAAGTCCCTCTCTTCCTGGAACATTCAGATTTGAAATAATATGCTATCCAGTACAACGCAGCAGGGGGTTCAGCAGCAGCAGCAGTAAATTAACAATCCTCCCTGTTTCAGATAGTTTCACAATATTCCTCTGTGCATAAGATGACAACTACTCAAGTGTGGTTGAAGTATTCAGTTCATTTATTTAAGATGGTTAGCTAACCCAGGAGTTATACCAGCAAAGTATAATTAAGTATACAAAGTAGAAGTACTCATTATATAAACTTTAAGAGTGTTATTCCACGATGACTGAAGGAGACGCATCATTGGATGTATGAAAGCACCTAGATTTTTCAAAACCTTGTGTACACCAGATAATATTTTGTATGGGTGTACAAACTATTATTGATTGCTTT
The DNA here is from genome assembly GCA_900303245.1 of Selene dorsalis. NCBI lineage: Eukaryota > Metazoa > Chordata > Actinopteri > Carangiformes > Carangidae > Selene > Selene dorsalis. The sequence goes on along the minus strand of OMNW01028836.1, from coordinate 73,467 downwards.
CATTTTTCATTTTATACAATAAGAATATGATTTGTAAAACCAAAACAAAGAGTAATTATGAAATAAATGCAGTGTATCTGAAAGACAAAGTGGCATAAATTGGAAATGATAAACTTAAAGTACTTAAAATGTGTATTTAGGTACAGTACTGGAACAAATATACTATTTCTACCACTGCATTAGTGTTCACCTCTGTTTCTCTCAGTGGACTTTTTCCTCCTTTTAAATGTTTCTTCCTCTGTTATGCTCTCCTCCTGCCCCTGCTGCTTCCAGGTTGGAGACCCTATGTCCTATCACAGAGAGTCCTGGATGATGGAAAAGGATGAGAAGATGCAGACTGTGCCAATTCTCCACATGCAGGGCAATGAGCTGGTCAAGCAGAGAGATTTCAGAGAGGCTGCGAGCAAATACAAAGAGGCCGTCCTGCTGCTGAAAGCAGTCCAGTCGAGAGTGAGTGAAGGATGGGGCGAGAAAGATCGCATTAAAAGAGGAAATTACTGATGTGCAGGCTTGTGGATTTTGACATTTTCTCAGGATTATAGGTTTTTGGGACATGGAGCTCCAACTCTTTTCCAGCGGGAGATCCCTGTTCTCCTGTTTTGCTCTGCTTCACTGTGTCCTTGATTACAGGCAATTGAGTGGGAGGGATGGCAAAAGAAAGAGGAGCGAGAGACAGCTGTGAAGGACTATCTAGGATGAGGGAGGGGAGGGTGGAGCAATACTTGTGGGAGAACAAGATGTGTGTGAGATGTTTTGAAGAGGAGAGCATGTTGGATTCTTTTGTACATGAGAGTGAGTTTTGGTATCTTCAGATATATTCATGAGTTTGATGGTGAAGACTTACAGATACTTGGTCTATCTGTAAACAGCTGTTTCTTTGTGAAAAAATTTAAATCTTCTGGTTCCAAATAAATGATTAAAATATGCGTAGGAAATGCCATGCAGCAAAACAACTGATCATGTTCTTCTTCTTCTTCTTCTCCATCTATCTGTGCATGTGTCTGTTTAGGAAATGCCTGGTGATATAGACTACATTAACTTGGGTCGAATGATTATCCCTCTGGAGTTGAACTACTGCCAGTGTATGCTTGAGCTGGAGGAGTATTATGAGGTCATAGAGCATACCACTGAACTGCTGGAGAAACACAAAGGTAAAGACATGCTGGGATGGAATTGTAAGGACATCTTCTGTTTACTAATTAATCATCAATTTAGACACCAAGATACATTTAATTTACATTTTCGAGGCAGAGCTGACAAAGTGCATGTTTCTCTCTAAATGTCACCTGGCTTCCTTTGCAGCACTCTGACTCTGAAATGCCTGAGTTGAGCGTTCTCACAGGAGCTACCAAGGTTAACAGATTCAGTTCAGTAGTGCAGGATGCCATTCACCTGTATTTTCCACATGATATTCGAACCAACAAATATATTCTGTATTCACATATTGTATCTTCGTAGCTGCTGCTGCTGCTGTGCCAAAATTCTGAGAAAAAAAAAAAGCACAATTTTGCCAAAGGTAGTATTTGTTTGCTGTGCTTATACAACTTATATATACACAGTACGTTGTTGTTGTTTCAAATGTTTGCAGATCTTTGAAACCATATCAATCATATCAAATATAAGGATGCAAAAATTACAAGAGAGAGGTTTGATTGTGTGAAATTCCTATAGGTTTGCACTTGCATTCACATATGCTGAAGAACAGGGTTGGCTTTCCAATAAAAATGCTTTATGAAACTAAGCTTTATGACTAAAAACAGATGCAGAGCAAATGTTCCTGCAATATCCTCCAGAGTGTGCCTTAATATCAGCATAAAGGCCAGCTTCACTGTAATGCTGAAGCTACAGTGTAAATCTTCATCTGTAATTGAGATAAGGGAAAATCTTGATATTTGAGGATATATGCTTATTCCTTTTTTTTTGCCAAGAGGTAGATCATAGCACAGCACTCTATCCATTAAATATTAAGCAAAGCTGAGATACTTACCTTCACTGAGCATAAAGACTGCAATCAAGTGGAAACAGATAGCATGATGGTGAGATAGCTCTTTCCAAATGAAATAATTTGATAACCAACACCTCTAAAGCTACAGGAGGTTGGACAGGGCCATGCAGTGTTTAAAGGGGACACATTATTTTGAGGGCTCTTTAACCTATATTTGGGTGTTCGGCTTGCCTTCCAGCCTGCAAAATGTGAGAATTGACAAAAAAATCTGTAATCTGCAGGCTCCCTAGGTTGAAACCCATGTGGTTTTACAAGCTGTTCCCTCTGTGTCTCCTTCCTCCTCCTAATATGTCTCCTTTAAGCCTTTTTTTTTTTGCCAAGATAAAGGTCAAACTAACCTAAGCTAAACTAAACTAAACTAAACTAAACTAAACTAAACTAAACTAAACTAAACTAAACTAACCAAGTCATATCTGTAGATTAATACTATTTCATGTGTCCATCTGTCCACTGAATATGAAGCTAAAGGCAGGATGCAGTTGGCTCCTATTATAATATAATAGAGTGAATGTGGCAGTAATTTCCTTATTCAGCTCTTGTCAAAGAAGCGAATGGCAGTATATTCCAACGAGTACAAGAAAAGCCGCTCAGTAGTGAATAAAATAAAGGTGTGTGCTAGGTTTCTCCCTGGATACAAACACTGACAAACTGTTATTTTAAAATGTTGTATGGAGCAGATATTTTATGGTTTGATGTCTGGGCTGGGTTTATTGCAGCGGCAGCTGCATGTTGTAGCTGTGCATTCAGAGATTGTGTGTAGGAGGACTGGACTGACATTACTGCAGGTTTTGCGGTTGGAGCAGCCCAGGGAATTGTGCTGTCATACCCATGGCTACTCATATAATCCTGGAGGAGCTCACATACTGGCACAGTCTCCACTTCAGAGCCTTATGAATTATGCCCCTCACCCAGAGACAGGATCCACTGAGGCAGTCGTTATTTTACACTGTGTCCCTCAGTCTGTTTCCCCAGTTTTATATTTGTCTTTGTGTGGCAGGAGGAAGGAGTGTGTACAGTTGTCAATGTGTGTGTCTGCATGATGTGTGCGCTCACGCTTGTGTGGCAGGAGGATGAAGGGTATGAACAAGCTTGTGAGAGGGACACGGTATTGTGGAAATGGTGGGCAGGAGTTCCTGAGCTCCACTGGCCCAGTTCCAGCTGCTGTCGCAAAGCTGCAGGCTTCTTCATAAGGCTTATCTCACTTCAGCATCACTCCACCTTCCCGTCTTTAGCTTTTCAACATCTTGTTATTTCTCTTTTCAAGCCGTTCATTTAGCTCCTCTTTGACTCTATTCACGCTTTTGCCTCCTTTTCTTCTCTATTTGACTCTCATTCTTTCCACTGTTGTTGTTTCCCTTGTCATCACTATTATGTTGTCTGTATCAGTTCAAGTCAGGCTCTCTGCCACTGTTTCATCCCTTCAACCCAGTTAGAAAAGCGCCCAGTGATGGCTCTCTGCAGCAGTGTCTCTGCTTTTGCCAGAGGCCACAAAGAAATCTGTTTAAATGTTGGCTGAATGAAGATTTAGCGTAGAGGGAAATTAAATGCAGAGGAACAGAAAAATGGAACTATTAGTGGGTATCTAAACCAAACACATGGGCCGATTCTCTGGAACCAGAGGCATTGCAGTGTGTGTGTATGAGTGTGTGAATATGTTTGTGACCGTTTGTGAGTTTTAAATGATTAATTTGTCATTTTTGGGGGGAGAAATTCACATTTTTTACTTTCTGATGGAAGGTTTAGATGAGAATATTGTCAGTCTGTTTAATATTAGCCAGCAGCCAGTTGGCTTAACTTAGTAGAGAGACTAGAAATGGGGGAAACAGCTTGTCACACTCTGTCTGAAGACAAAAACATTTGTACAAAGTAAAAAAAACACCAGGGGAGAAACCATTTTTTGTACACTTCAGCTCTCAAATGGACTAAACAAGAGAATATGTTGTGTTTATATCAGAGTTTTCAAGGGGGTGCACATATTTTGTTATTTTGCTAAGCAGCAGTCGACTGTAGCTTCATATTTAAGAGACATAACGGTAGTATCCATCCAAAAGCACATACATCCCAAAATGACATTGATTATTTTACAATACATTGTTAAAATATGAGGCTCTTGTGAGAAGCAAGATGCAGCATGTGCAGCAGTGCTCAGGGAGGAACACACATAGTGAGAGTACACACTGCACACTGTCACAAATGCAGACAAATTGCCACCTCAGCCTCAGCAGTCAGAGCGGGTTTATTATTGAATATCTCTAGTTTAGATATCAGCGACTTGTTATTCATACCTTTCCCTTATTTTTGTGTTGATTTTTGTGCTTCAGACTGTGTGAAGGGCTACTATAAGAGAGCCAAGGCCCACGCTGCCGTGTGGAATGAAAAAGAGGCCCGGAGAGACTTCAACATGGTGGTCAACCTTGATGTCACTCTGGCTTCTCTTGTCCAGAGAGAGCTGAGGAACCTGTCTGAGCGCCTTAAAGCCAAATACTGGGAGGAGAAGGAGCAGTACTGGAACATGTTGGAGACCAAGGAGAACCAAGAGGAGGAGGAAGAGGGACATGATGAGGAGGAGGAGGAGGAGGAAGAGGAAAAGAGAGAGGACAAAGGAAAACAAGAAGATAAAGATAATGAAAGTGTTACCAGAGAGAGTAAAGATGAAGCAGGGAAAGAAAAGGGTAAAGAAGGACTTCCATCCAAAGATGAACTTGGCAGAGATAAAGAAGATGCAGTAAAGGTTACGCCGGCTGAGGAAGCAGGTTATGAAGAGGAAGCAAGTTCCTCTGAGATCAATCCAGATGCTGTGCATAAAACTGAGGAGAAGGACTGGCAGCAGATGTTACGACTGGTCATGTTTCTGCAGAACGAAGGAAACTTCCTCATTAAAGAAAACTGCTTTGAAGAGGCTTCTGCAAAGTTTAAGGAGGCCATAGAGTATGTGGACATCCTTCAAAATAAGGTAAATGTAACAGTTTTCAAATGGAAGTTTAGTCTGGCATTTTCTGAAAAGAAAAAAGCTTTTGTTGTGATGACAACCCTCCAGATGGATGACACGGTTGATTCTCACCATATTAAAAGCCACCAGTTGACTGCATTCAGCGTGATGAATGGTCAGACATGCCAGAAAGTAGACTTACAAAAGGATTTGTAGCTCGCAAACTGTAATCATCTGTCATTGTTGCTGTTTTACTGAGGAGCAGCTGTTGCATTGTAGGTACGCTGGCAAAGTGAAGAGCAGAGAAAGAGCGCTAAAAATAAGAGCTATCCACAGAGATATAACTGTGACAGCACTCGCCTCAGCTGCTTTTCTCTTTTCTTAAACTTCCTCTCTTCTGCCACACCTCCCTGTCGAACCCCTTCACACCTTTCACACACAATAAACTCCCACTTCTTGTCAACACAATCCTCTTCCATCTTCAATTCGCCCCCTCTTGTTGTTACATTCCTCTACCCTTACCCTTCCTCTGCCTGTCAGGATACAATCTTTTTCAACATTTCCTCTCAGCCCTTTTATATTTTCATCTTCCCCTCTTGTTGACATACTCCTCATAGAAACACACTCTTTTCATCTTTTCAAAATTTCCTCTGCCATCCATCACCACCATCTACCACCCATCTCGTCTTCTCTGTGGACTCGGCAGGTGGATGAACAGAGCGAGGACTGGGAGTCGCTGGTGAAAGTCTGTCTTCCGTTGACCCTGAACCTCAGCCAGTGCATGTTGGAGCTGCAGCAGTACAAGCAAGTGGTGGCGCTCACCACCAAATTGCTGAAGAAGCATAAAGGTAAATTAAATTAAATTAAAATTGTACATTAAAGAGTGAAGCAAAATGTATTTTGAGATAGAAATATGTACATCAGTATATATAAACATACATGGGTGTAGTTTTTTCCCTTACTCACCTTTTTTTTTTTTTTTTTTGGTTTAAAAA
>OMNW01028836.1:53429-67518 GCA_900303245.1 Selene dorsalis | reverse complement strand
TTTTTCCCTTTTTCCCTTTTTTTTTTTTTTTTTGGCTTAAAAAATATCAAGATCTCTTGCCGGTACAAATGCCTGGCCCTCAGCAAATGTCTGCCTTCACACTGCAGAAAGCCTTGATCTCTGTGTTTACCATGGAAAGAAACCAAACATTCACAACCACATTGCTGAGTCTCTTTCGTTCCCCCGGCACCCACTCATGGACATCACAGTCAAAAATGAATTCACTGTTTTCTTTTTGTTTCTGCAATGACTGAATTATTTATAGTTGAGGCTGATGTGAAATGGCTGTTCTTATGCTTTTCTTTTCCCTTCATTTACTTCTGTTTCCCAACTTTCCTGTGCACTTTGTGTCCTGTCTCACCACTGATGCTCAGTGTGGTTATTTCATCCTACCTCTACTTACATTTTAAGTGTAACTTTCACTTTTGTTGCTCTCCAGTGTTGTTCTTGCTTGACCCCCTTTTGTGTCTTGGGTCTCCCCATTTATAGCCCTCTACTATCTTTGTACTCTATAGGTAACTTTAAAGCAGTGTACCAGCGGGCACTTGCACATGCTGCTTTGTGCAATGAGGAGAAAGCTCGGCGAGACTTTGCAATGGTGGAGAAGTTGGACCCAAAATTTAAACCCTTTGTCCGCCAGGAACTGAAAAAGCTGGGTGAGCGTGTCCGCACCATGCACTCCAGCCAGAATAAAACATATAGGGATGCAACGGTGGAGAATTGGGGGCCCGGTGGAGCCAAGACCAAGAGAGCTGCAAAGACGAAGAGTGTCACATTTACACACAAAGCCACAGAGGGAAAAGCTGAAACCGATAAGAAGACAGAAGACAGTAAGACTGAAGAGAAGGAAAGCTCAGAGAAACCTGCCCCTGAGACAGTGGGAGTGGATAACGGAGAGACAGTGAAAAGTCCTGATGCGAAGGCAGAGCAGAGTAATGAAGAGCCAGAGAGTGGGAGAGCGAATGAAGAGGGATTAGATAATGAAAATATAGAGAGTGTTGTGGTTCATGAGTGCGGGCAGGGTGCACCAGATAATCGAGCAACAGATAAAGATAGTGATCTGGTGCCCACCAGCACAGACAAAGATAATGTAGCGAGCAAGAGATCAGCGTGTGATAAGGGCATGAAGAAGGTCAAATGCCAATCAAGTGCTGCACCAGGCTCAAGCAAAACAAGCCAAGGGAACAAAGCCACCAGTGATAAGACAGGAAATGGTGGCACTCAATCAGAACAGAACAGTGGGCTGAAATTGTCTTGCGCAGAGCCACAGGCCGCAGGGGAAGCGCAAGGGCGGAGAGATGAATAGACCTAAAACTGAGAAAAAAAAAGAACAACAACAAACAATATGGATGTAGAAGGTGAAATAGGAAGAAAGAGTAAAGTGATAAACAGACAAACCTCAACTCTCAACAGGAAATATTGATTCTGCCACATACAAATCCAAATATAAACACAAGAAGGAAAAAACTCATGTAAACAGCCCGTATTTGGCACAGTTCTGAGTTAAGTTTCATTATTCAGTCCTCGGAGGGATAACTGCAAGCACATAAAAGAAGCACGGGCAGACAGGGAGTTTGCCAAATACAAAGTTTTTATTTCTGTACACAAAGAGTAGAAAGCAGCCAGTAACCCACATGTTATTACAGTAAAAAGCCTTTCTTCAGAAAACTTTTTATACAGATTAAAAACTCCAGAGAAAAGAGCAAGAAGTGTTTGAGTGCTGGACAACAACAAAAAAATCAAAAACCATTAAACAATGAATATTTGAATGATTAATGAGGTATATTAATGGTGATTTTTAACAGAAAAAAAAATAACATAACACCTCAGTTCACCAGTAATGTATGAGAGTGTGTACATGTATACGTGTTAGTGTTCTCAGTTTCCTTGTTTGAGGTTAGGTGATTCAGTGCCCTGTCATGTGGGAAGTGACATACAAGCACACGTGTCCTTGTTAGAAGCTCAGATGCACGATAGCAGAAACACAGAGGGGTGGGTCAGACGTAAAGGCAATAAGAGTAATGATGTGGCTTGTTAGCTTGTTGGCTGACTACATGCCGTTACAGGAGTGTGGAGAACGATAGCAGTGTCCTCTGGGGTGACTTGTGCCTCTGTGGAGAGCCTTTTTCTTCAATCACAAAGCTTCAGTCACGCCACAGGGAGCACGGTGGATACTATGTGTGTATGTGTGTGTGTGTGTGTGTGTGTGTGTGTTCGTACACAGATCCCGACCTCAGATGATAACACAGTCAGACAGAGATGCAGCTGGATGACTATGAAAGTCAGTTTAGATGCGGGTGTTAAACAGCAGCACCAGAGTGAAGCATGGGGACAAAGTGTGGTATGGTGATGGCAATGCAACTCGCTGTCATTAAAACCACCTAGTGGTGTGTTTGTTTCATTCTGCCTCCTCTAAAAATAAAACCAACAAATATTGACACACAGCCCTGTGGGAAATACTCCCTCTCGTTTTTTTCACACACCATCAGTGTTACATCATTTTGTCTACCAACACACAAAAGCATGGAGATGTGAGTGTGAGGACGCTGGGTGATCATCAATGTGTAATGAGATGTGTGAATACCAATAAATAAATGTCTATGAGTAAACAATAGCTTGTCAAGGATATTTTTTTTCTCTTCTGCAAGCTGAGCTGCTGCTCTTTGTTCTGACTCTTGAGAGCTTTAACAAAACAAATTGTTAAGCCCTGCTGGTGCGGAGATGGATTCGAATGAATGACAATGACTATTTCCAGCAGCTAAACAATGGCAGGCTTCGGTGGAGGTGGAAGTGATGAAGAGGAGGAGACCTGCATTTGGGAAACAAGATGCTCTCTCTTGCTTCCCTTAAGGCTATTAGCATTTGTATTGTGAACGGCACGTCACCTTTCCGACTCACCAACCTGTGGAACTGCGTACTTGGGGACAGTTCCCTAGCAACAGCATCAAGTGTGAATGCTGAGGAGGACAGTGTCAAATTTGAGGGTTATTTGCCTTGCGGGGGTGGGGGCAGAGGTTCGGGTGGGGGCCCATGAGCGTAGCACATATGTTGAGGTCAGAGCGTCATTTTAAGGTTTAGAATAAAATCTCGACTGTGTGTATCTCTGCCTTTTCTGCGTGCATGCGGCGCTACGATTGCTGAGATCCAGCCAGAGCTTATTTGTTTCAGGCAACCTCTTGTCCTGCTTGTGGAGATTTCTTTCTATGGCAGGCACATCAAAGTGGATCTCTCTCACCAGCCCTTGAGCGATAAATGAACTGTTTGTTTTTTTCTGTTGTTGTTTTTTTTCCACCTTTCCTCTTGTTTCTCTGATCTTTGGTCCCTCCAACAATCCCCCAGGTATCATGGGTTTCACTTACAAAAGCCCCATCTGACTGGTTTTAATCCATCCATACTTTTCTATGCTTCCTGTTACTAGAAATCAACCACAGGCCTATCCAGCAACTGACAGACACTGGTGCACTTCTCACACAACCTCCCTTCCCTGAATGTAAAAGCACAAAAACAAACATAATAAAAAAAATCCAGAGAAACTAACTCTTGTTCTATATGGATTCAGTTTGTATTTAAGGCATTACATGACTGTGCTATGTTTAGAACAGAACGCACCCTATGACCCTGATATGATGAGGGCAAAGCCATTTCAAGCATTAGTCCTTTTTTTGTAAATCTGAAAGCAATTAAGTTGGCATTAGCAAGGGAAAATGAGGCATGTACAGTCAATCGCTACTGTTCTTTACAAATCGACATGGATGGGAGGGATTATTATGCATGAAGTCAGTGTGGGATTGTGCTATGGTGGTGTGCCTTGCAGCCCCCTGTAGTGTCTGCAATTGGCCTTGAGAGAGAGGGAGAGGGAGAGGGAGAAAGAGAGAGAGTTTCATCCTGGCAGCACAATGCCTGGAGCTCTTTCCTTCTCTTTCTCTGCACACAAGAGGGGAACGTTAAGATCTCAGAGCAGACACCTGCATGCTGATGTTTATCTGAAGGAATTTTCACAACAAACCCGAATTTCAGTCACAATACAAATTGGCTCAAAACTGAGAGCTTGTCTGAATCCCGCGAGGAGGAGAAATGGCTCTTCATTCTTCTGAAAGTGTGTGTATTTGAAAGTATTTTTAGGACATATTATTGATCATGCAGGGAACCGTTTGCACAAATGAGGGGAAGGTGTACTATAAAAAGAAAGCATGGATGTAGCAGCATACGTAGTGTGTGTGTGTGTGTGTGTGTGTGTGTGTGTGTGTGTGTGTGTTTGTGCGCACGCCAGTGGTTGTGCATGAGCGTAGAGGGCTCGCATAGAGGGAGCGAGCAATGAGAGCGACAAGCAGTTTGAGAGGATTAGAGGAACACAGTGTGCGCATACAGAGGCGCTGTGCTACCGGGCACTTTGGCTGTCTTAAATAAATCATGGATTTAACTGATGATGTGTCATTCTCGCAAAGTAAATAAGCTCGTTGTGGGTGCTGTCAACTCCCTGACAATCTACACCACGCAGTCACATGAAATGCAGTCAGCCCAGTCCTGATCTAGTTTGCACAAGCGAGCTCACACCACCTCCCTTCAAAAAATAAAAATAACAACCATGATAACACGTTCAAGGAGAAAAAAAAAAACAAAAAAACCCAAACATACACAGACACACTGACGATACAGGCATTCTCACAAAAAAAGGGGATATCCTTCTTATTCCGCTTTGCATTTTTTAAAAAGTTATTTTCATGGAAAGTCCAATTTGTGCTGTGGACTGATAATAAAGCTTCACACCTCCGAAACTACTACACAGATACTGGTAAGCACAGTGTCTTGGCTGGGCATTTCCCTTTGCTTTAGTCTCTCCCTGACCTGCTGCTAACGTTAGTTTCCTTTGGCTCGTTAACATGGTATCAGGCTGCACCGCTGAAGTTATCAAGCACAGCCTGGCCAAACGGACATCAGCGTGAGCCTTTAGCAGTTTTGCATGAAAAAGGCTTTTAGTGCACAAAGTTCCAGTGGAGGGTTAGCTCTGGGTATCATCGCTGCTGCAGTATAGGTCACAGGGCCTGGTGGATTGTGGCCTGACCTCAGCTGTTACGGAGCTCCTCCCGCTGCCATCAGATGTCCTTTCACGCCGCTCCTCTCGGGCCCACTTAGGGGTTATATGTGTGAGGTGGTGCCTGAAAGTAGGAAATTAGAGGAAGAGCAACAACAACATGAAAAGCTTTTGCAATTTTAGGAAGACATGCAGAAGATGGAAAAAATGTTCTGGGTTTCACAAAGAAGGCTATAATTATGATAATCCCTTTTCTCTGTCCGATTTACAGGCTTTAGACTGCCCAGGAACTATAGCGTTTGAAATGCTACAGGACAGTTTGCAAAGGGTGTGAATACTGACACTCACTCACTCTCTCTGCTACTGTCTCTGCCTCTCTTAATCTTACTCCTGCTCCTCCTCCTCCTCTCTGCCATTTAATCTCCCCGTCCCTCCCTCTGACAATCGACCCGCAGCAGTTCATATTTGCTCTCCTCTCCATCTCTCACTCTCTGGCGGGTGATGGAGGAGCAGAGAGTCTATCTCCGAAGCCAGAGGTGCTACAGTGGCAAAGATCCATGCAGCTGAGAAAAAACTCACCCGGCTCTGAAGGAAAGACGTTTCTCAGCTGTTCGATGACCTCCTGCAGCTGTAACACCGTGTCCTGCTCGTGTTCCATATCATCTCCTGACACACACACAAACAAAATGTTACACCTCTGAATGGATAAAGGTTTACTTCACAGTCATTGTGCATGTATTTGTCAGGTCTGACACTGACCTGCTGCTTCAGTGTCAGTGGTTTCTCTGCTGGCCGGCTCCCCGTGGTGACCTCCTCCAGATACAGGTGAAGACAGGGTGGACGGTTCTGATCCGTTGGCCTCCGAATCATCTTTGGGCTGTTTTTTTTTTCAAGGAAAGACTGATTACCATTTAATGTAAATAATTGTTTATATCCATCACATTTCAAACCTCAGAGGCATTTAGCCTTTCACATAGTAATGAATGTGATGGTTAATGGCACTCAGCCTGCAGTCCTCAATTGGCATCTCTCAGCAGAACTATTTAAAAAAAGGAGTGGAAATTTTGTCCAACGGCTGTTCTACAAGACCTTCATATTACTGTGATTTGTGCTTTCATGGAGATAAAAAAGACTGAACTGAACTACACACAGCAGCAGTGCAGAAAACACATTAAAAGTGGTGAGGAGTGTTCTCGCATCACAAAGATGCATAATGTAAACCCTGACGAGTTTAGATGCAACCTAACCATCTTTTGTATTGTTTTTAGAAGCAGTGTAGTAATACTCCAGAGGTGAGTAAGTTCAGTAGCTGCAGTGAAGCTGAGATGTCTGCTGAGATTAGGAGGTGTTCCTACACACACCTCCACAGACTACAAAGGCAGATTGTACAGATTAGTATTTTTTGGAGGAAATGAAACTGTGATATTGATCCAGAGAGAAAATGAGTATATGAATTTGAATAGAGTTTTGTTTCCCATGTGCATATCTCCTCTTTCTCTGCAACCACGGCTACACGCTTCTTAACCCTCACTCTCAATTTCCATGTCTTTAACCTGAAGAAAGGGCAGACTGTTCCTCATTGCCAGTGTCTCTCTCCTGTTGTCACTCCACCCCTTTGCTTTCTCTTTATTCAGTGCACCTGCTGCTAACAATTTACACTTTCCTATTATAGTAACAGTAACTGTATGTCAGCTCCCACTCTTCCATCCATCTTTTTCTCACACCTTTCCTTTAGAGTGCAGTGAATCCTTTTATATTGCACTCCACTGTGTCTTAAGGCCTATCCACTTTCTTAGCTCCTTTGATACTGTATTTTCTTTTGTACTCCCACTACTGGTATTTCAATCATAGGTTAAAAATTCAAAGTTGACATTTTCAGAGAAGTGTGTGCTCCAAGTCAGTTTTTGTCTTTTTTTTTTTATGTATCTTGTTTGTTTTCTTGTGTTTAAGGAATGCATGTGAACTGTGCAACCTGATGTATGCAGTGTGACATATACAACCTTAAGAAAACATTAAACTTGTGCCTATGTGTCTTTTACTCAAATTGCAGCTAGTCATCTACACAAGTCTCGTTGATGCATCTGCCCTGTTGAACCACAGTGCCTAAACAGAACATATGTTAATGGGAACTGCCTGTTTTTATGTTTAAACTCCACTGGTGGAAGAAGCACTCAGGTGCTCTAGTTAAGAATACTAATATCTGCCTTTCATGTGCAGTTTGTTAATATCAAATGGTAGAGGATCAGTTTCAGGGATGAAAGACTGCTAGAAAGCTATATCTCAAAATACAACACAACGTAATGTAATGTATCATAACAAATTGTATCATAACCTAATAGCCATTGGTCTGTTTGTTTGCTCCAATGTCAAGGCCTCCCATCATCCCCACATAATCAATTCATTCATTTCAAGTTTTGTCACAGGACCTTCATTACATGACACATATTGAATTAATCTCCCCGCCCTTATTATTCATCTGCCAACCTGGAACACACAGTGTCTTCATACACATGATAGAGGATTGCCCCAAAAACTACATGGAAGTGGCAGGATACTGTATGCACCCTCTCCACTGACAAACTGAACATGTTCCAGTGGATTCAGCCCTTCAGCTCGTTAATGACTCCTAAGACTTTCTACTCTCAGTAAAGGCATGGCTGACAGGTGTGTGAGCAGCCAAGAAGCTCAATGCCAGATATTTCCACTTTTGACGCTGCAACAACGGCTCAACTGTCTTTGTCTGGACGCTGCTCTGATAAAGCTGCCACTTCTACTGCTACTTCATTGAAAAGACTTCAGTGCTCCTTTGAGCCGTCATTGTGAATGGTAACTTTTCTTTGACTATTATCCTTTTGAAAACTTTACTTTTTCTTCTACAGCCTATGAACAGTAGGCGATAGGCAAATAGAGACTTTCCTCATTTCCTTATTTGTGAGCAAAGCTTATTTCTTCTCCTGTTGATAGTCAATCAATTAAGACTGAATCATGACAACATAATATTTAACAATAAAGAAAACTCATTATTTATATTTATCATCATTGTTTGTTTTGTTGATTTTATCACTTGAAAATAGTTGAAAATGCTATCATTTAGTGATTGTAATCATTTACAATTAACTTCCTAGGAAATTTCCCAGAAATTATGATAATAAGGAAAATACTGCATGATCACAAGACACACTTCCAATTAATTCAAAAAGATAAGATAGTGTAACGATGATGAAGATATTACATTTGTCACAATTCAACACAACGCTGTATCTGAGGAACTGAGTTTACCAGTGATTAAATCCCCTCCGAGGAACTTTCATGCTTTGCCGGAGTGAAGACTGCATTTCCCATGAGCTCTAGTGCATATTGTCCTAAAGACGCTTATCTGGCTCGCGCGTCAGGGCTCCAGACTAAATTTTTTGTGAGCACTTTTAGGAGTGTGAGACAGGCGTGGAGCACCAGGACAGCTGAGGTTAGTGACACCGAGCTGCTCCGCCTGCCTCGGCTGTCTCCAGTGCAGAGAAGCTTCTCACTCTCACATTTTCTGCATGTAGTCGGTTGCCATAAATCGCTCTGTCTTTCTGAGGAAATGCTGGGCGAGTCGACCACTAAATAATAATATCAAAATAACTACAAAGATAAAACGATATGTTTATCGAAAATGGACACACAAACAAGTGTGGGTAATGTAGATTCATCCACATTAATATGAGACTCTTTTATAACCAAAAGCAACCTTCACGGGGTATCTTTAAATTAATAATGGATATTTACGTTTAAATGAAGCAAGTTTGTCCAGGAAATTCTTAAACTGAACATAACTAAGTTACCTGTTAGAACTCTTCATTTCATCATAATTTGAACCAAATTACAATGTTCTTTCCAAGAAACTTTATGTAAATTGTGAAGAAATTATAAGAATATAGGTTTTGAATATGAAATGTTAAATTACAAACTAACAGCTATCAAATAGATGCAGTTTTTTTTTAAAGATGTAAAACAAGAAGAGAAATAATCGAGAAAAATGCAAGTACTTGAAAACAGTGCTTAGTGAATGTATTTACATAACACACCGTCGTCATCATCATCATCATCATCATCATCATCATCATCATCATCATCATCATCATCATCATCATCATGTGTAGTGTACCTGTAGCAGTAGCTCCCTGAGCCTGCGCAGCTGGGACTCCAGCTGTTTGTTGTGGTCCTCCAGGATCTGCATACGTGTCTCCAGGCGTGTCTTGTGTTGCCGGAGCACCCGAGCCTCAGCCAGCAGCTCCTCATCCTGCTGTCCTCCTGCTGTGGGTGAACCCAGGCCACACTCTCCAGCCTCAGTCAGCATGGGAACTGATGCCGCCTCTTCATGCTTCCACTTGAGCCGCCTGTACTCCCCCTGCAGCACCCTGCGGACCCAGAGTGGAGGACAGATGGAGGGAAAACAGTCAGGCCCACAAGCTGGCAAAGCATGCAAAACATAAACACACAATGAGAGATAATTGTCCAGCTCCTCCCCAATACAAACAGAAATGCACCTACAGATAAAAACTGGACATGTTGTGCTTGTGAGATACATGATTAGAACAAATTCACATCACTTAAACACCAACACATAAAAACACTGCAGGTAGAAGCTAATGTTCACATCTTACAGCATGGGAAACAATTATCTTAATTTTCAGTATGAGCTGTACCTCCCATCCCTTACATCTGACACAAACCATTTACTTGCATGTTGTGTTGTAACACAATTATTAGGTGCTGTAATCTGTATGATGCCTGAAAATCATGGTGCACAACATGTTATCAGGTCTGTTATGTTATTCTACATGGAATACAGAGAGGACAAACCCTGTCATACCTCTTGAAAAACAAACAATTAAAAAAAATCAAAAGTATAAAAAAGTGTTCTGAAACCAGAACGCTTCTGAAACCATCTGAAACCATTTAACAGCAGGGCATCTGGGACAAACACAAAGTAATGCATCACTTTGTATGGCAGATTTCTCAAACATGTCATCATGTTTAAATTGGGTGTTGAAATTAATGAAACACAAAGAATCAGGCTGATAATGTTAAGTACATACATCTTAACCTGTAAGAGAGGCCCCAGCTCTCCAGGACCACAGGAAGAAGATTAGGATTAAAGGTGTGTGATTCTTGTCCTGATTTACTGTACAGGTATGAGGCACATGAAAGCCACAGGAGATCATAAACTAAGCTACAGCAGCTGCTGTAGTCATAAATAAGGACAACAAAGCACAATGCAGTCTCATAACAGGAGGCATTCTTCGTCGAAAACTGAACTGGGTCAAGGTTTCAGACACCTAAAGGGCACAAATGCGTGTGTGTTTGTGTGACTGTGTGTCTAGAGAGGTCACCGAACTGAAGACAAATTATTCACATGAATCATTCGCATTAAGGCTGCCTCTAGTAACCAATTAAATAGAAAGGGAAAATGAATTTGCTTCATTTATGGAAACTATCTGAGCCTCTTTGCTTGGAGCACACAATAAATGCAAATTCCAGCATTCACATTTAAAAGAAATGCATTTCAGAGATACACTTCTATCACAGCTGATGCTCCAAAATAGACTCTTTCTGTCCCTCCTGCGGGACACCTATAAACCTTCAAACGGATGCAAGGCATGATTTACAAGTTCCTGTTTTAACCTCATTATTGAACAGGCTTTAATGCCAGGTGTGCACACAGAGAACTGTGTCCTGTATTTCGCAAGGCTGTTAAAAAGGATTTAGAGTGTGAAAGTGTTTACTCCCTTCAGGAGGTCTGCAAATGGCAGCAGACACACTGAAAAGGGTGTAATTCCAACAGACAAGCACACATATATTTGTGTTCCTATGCTGCTGGGAAGCTTTATAGATGAAAATCACTACTGCTACAAGTCTTTTCCCAAACCTCATTTAAACCTCCATCAAATTTATGATGAAATTGTATGATGAAATCAAATTCAACACAGTCTTCAATACTTAAAGGAATTGTGAGTTACGCAGATGTTGTAGAGAAGATGTTCAGTATTCCAGAAGGATTAAATGTGTGTAAATCAAACATACAGTGAGGAGTCTACCATCTAAGCAAATGAGGAAAGACTCAGTGCATCTTTTTCTTTCCTGACTACAGACCTGTTCTCGTTCTCCAGGCGGGCCAGGGTGCGCTGGAGCTGCTCCTTGTCCTGGTGCTCCAGGTGAGCCAGCAGCATGTGCTGTCCGCACGGTGAGTCATGGTCCAGGGCTGGGCTGGAGTGACGCAGGAGGTACTGATCTTCATCCCTGAGTCCCCCACACAGGAGACAACACACTGAGCCACCAGCACACAGCCACCAGCAGCACAAAGCAAAGCAGCAGCAGAGAGCAGGAACAAGCAGGTCGAAACAAGGTAGGGCAAACGGGACGAGGACAGGTATTACAGGACGAGACACAGTGAGACTAGACACAGTGGGACAGGACACAATGACAACTGCAATGCACTGTGCCAGGTTCACAAGCAAAACTGAAATGTTCTGGACTAAACTTGACTCAAGCCATTAAAAACTCACTCACATTTATCAAAAATGAAAGCCAATGTGAGACAATATAATTCCCCAAACACTGAACGCTTTATTGATAATGGAATAGAAAACTTCATGTGCAGATCTATGATAGTAGCCCCTAGAGCTGTTAAGCAATAAATGCATCTATAAATGTTTGGCAATTACTTTATTGGAGACAGATGCTTGTCAATGGTTTTTATGTTGCAATAATGCCTTGGGCTATGAAGCAAACAACTTTATTGAGCCAAACTTAAAAGCAAGTCAAACACTCTGCACTGTAATGCCATATACATCACAGATTTATTTATCTTTATAAATCTGATAGAGATTATAGGCCTAGTTTAAGTGGACTGGTTATATATAGAGACAAACAGATGCATCTATTTACCTTCTTTAATTTAAAAAACAAAATGGGTAATAGGTTATTTTGCCGTGATCGTCCCAGTTCTAGGTTAAAAAATGATCATCAGGCTTCCCTCTGAAATCCTATAGGTTCTTGAGATGCAGTATTACACAGTTTACATTGAATATACAGTATGTGTTAGCTATATGTTTTTGTCATCAGAAAAATTCATGTCACTGAATCAAAAACTGTTTTACATAAGATTTACATTTTGATTACGATATTATGAAGATGCATTTGCTATTACAATCAAATGAATCCACTTTATGGCTAGCTTAAAGTAACTTGCCAACATAACTGTGAAATATTTCCATAACTACATTCGCTATCGTAGTAGAAAAATAGACTCTAGTTTAATAATTTGAATACATATTTACAATAAACCTTAAATAATACTGCGATTTTTACTTAGATTATGTGCATAGCATATAGCTACCGTTGATTCTAATATAAATCATTTTTATTGAAGGCTGAAGGTCCCACTGAATGACGCATTCGATGAGTGCAATTATTTCCACGTCCATTACCTGGCAGTAAGCAGCGACAGTGAACTCTGAACAATGCATGCAGGTGGAGCATGAATGCTGCACACACAGACGGTGCACTTCAGAACAGAAGACAGTTTGATGCCAGTCAAACACCAGCTGGAGGCTCAGATAGCACAGCAGCAAATACAGAGCCATGCAGCAGGAAAAACCGAGGCGACGAACAGACAGACGGACAAGATCGCAGGAAAAAGAACAACAGCACGCAAAAAGAAAAACTACACCGCCACATGTAACGAGAAGAAGTGAAGCGTCATGCATGCAAACACATTCTAAGGTAAAGAGTTACATACAGATACGAATACTATACATACATGCACTGATATACAAACATTGTTTGCGACTAAGTTCCACCCAGGTAACACATCAACAGAGAGATGCACCCACATACATGCACATGGGAACAAAGACATCGGAAACAGACTTGACAAGCACAGATGTCAGTAGTAAAAAGCGTTGCACTAGTTTTTTCTTAGCCTAAAACTGGCTTTTAATGTGGTGTCAATCACAGCTTTCTCTCAGAACAGACACACAAAACACGCCTGTAAAGAAATAATGAGCACACTTCACAATAAACACACACACCTGGAGACCTAAAAGACCTGAAAACACCTTGCACAGAAATGCTGGGCATGCTACCCTGACTCTAAAATGTGACAAAAAAAAACAACAGAAAAAAACATCTTAGGGAAGGAGGAAACGGTTGACAACGCACACAGATGTCAACAAAATAAGACATGGACACACACAAATTCATAGTCTCATACAACCGCAGACAACTCGCTGTGCCTATTACTTTCTCAGCTTTCCACAGTGAGGACTCACCTCACTGACTCCCTCATTCACATCAAACATCCCTATTCCTCACACTGCTGTAACCTTGTCACCGCCCCGCCACTCACCCTGCTTCTACCCAAACACACACACATGTCTCTCTCTCTCTTTCCAGGGGGGCTTTGTCTTTCTACCCACAGCCACAGACTTTAATCACAGCAGGCATGTGCATGATGAAGGGGGGGCTGTGTGCACACTGCTCACTGTGGGTCATTTTCCTTATGTGGCTGATTATTTATGTGATTACCCAGTCTTACCCTAACATCCATGAACAAGCCTGAGCACACAGAGGGAAGGGTGCACACAAAACACACACACACACACATATATATATATAATCTCCATGAAAGACTACGGTTGAAATGAGGGGGTTCATAGTGTGGGGGCGGCATCATACTCACAGACTTTCATCAGGAGACAGACTATCCGTGAAGAATGAACAATTCTGGCTCTCCATTTCTGCCAATCTATATAAAATAAACATAAACACACACACATATATATATACCAAGGCCAACATATGACACACAAACACACATATATAGAATCACGCACACAAAAGAGAAATACAGGGAAGAGGATGAGTCAGAGCAAATTGAAGAAAAAAGCCAAAGTAACAGATATTACCACACATGTGGGAAATATGTTTTATCAAATACAAGATAAAAGAAACCATCAGAACAGTTTAGCCTTTAAGTAGTATGGATAAGACCTCTGGCCTTATCGTATTATGGGC
>OMNW01028836.1:32565-52647 GCA_900303245.1 Selene dorsalis | reverse complement strand
TGGACAGCTGCAGTGTACACGCTGCTCTGTGAGCTGTTTCACTGTAACATCAACCAAAATGTGTTGTGGTATGGGAAAAATCTTTATAAGAACAAAGGGCGCTTATAGTGTCTACTGTTTGACGGCATCAATAAGAAAAAAAGAGAAAAGAGAAAACAACAGAAACTGGAAACATAAATGTGTTTTACATAGTCTTTTACATAATTAAAGATAAGTAAACATTTCAAAAGTATATCTAAATACAGTACTCACATGTCTCATTTATACATTTAAGTTTTTAGTCACTGTCAGTAGTAGCCAGTTAACATGTGAAAGACAAAGTTGCTTGACCAGTGTGCCGAGTGGTGAAAGACAAATCCAGAATCTTTATTCTTTGTCTGCAGCCGCTTTGTGTTTTCCTACATGATGACTTCCTTGCTGCATGGCTGTTGCATAATCAAGTACATTGCAGCTAATATACTAGCTGTTGTAAACAAAAGTAGTCACAAAGTCAAGTTGTTATTAAATTACAGCCTCTTACACTATTGAAGCAGCTACTGTTAAGCATTAGACTTGGCAGATCACCCAGTCGTTTGCACTTTTTTTGGGGGGGGGTGTTTCATGGAAATAATCTATTAAACTACAAACCTGTCTGGAGACTGCCTGCCCTGCCTTACATCATTAGTTTTTGTTTTCCTTGTGTGTTTATTTGTGTTCTTCAGAATACCATTAGATACCAATTTATGGCAGGAGCATCGTCAACAGCAACGGTACGGACTAACAATGCAGTTAAGTTGTTGTAAAACGGTTTATTTCTTGACTTCGCTCTGCATTGCTATCACCTTTGCTGCCTCCACCTACATACAGCTCACACCTGAATGCAACAAGGCCACCATTTCTCAAGCACTTCATTAAAAATCATGGAGGAAGACATGATCTGAAGGCGATGGAGTAGGGTGAGTGGAAGTGAGTACAAGCAGTCCACTGAACATCATATTAATGATATGTAACAGTATCAGATGATCAAACAGTGAGTTTCTCCTTCAAGTGAGGTAATTAGCAGAGAATCAACCCACTGATGCCAATGTGCTATGAGCTTTGTGTCTGCCCACATACATATACACACACATACAAGCATGTACACATACATACATGTGTGTGTGAACTGGATGAAAGCTGTGTCAAGTCTTCACTGCAGCATTCCCGGTTCACACAAACATACCGACACACTCGATGCTGCATCATTTTTCGCAGAGTGTCGTCAGCTGAACGAGTGGGGGGTGAGGGTGGTGGGGGTGATGTAGAGGGCTGTCAGGGACATTCACATTACGTCCTATTTCTCTTCAGTGTCCAATGACACCATAACACTGAGAAAATCAGGATTCATCCATGTCCTGTTACAGGAGCCCCGGCCTGTGAACCTGACTGCTCGTAAATTCAATCAGCGACACCTCTCCAGAGTGAAAGCACTCCAGAAACCTAGAGCCGCAGTCAGGTACAAATGAGTGGTGAAAGGGCAGGCGGTAATAGGAAACATTCGTGAGTGGGTGTCTTGTGCATACATGTGTGTTTATCTTCCAGGATAAATGTAAATGGATGTGAGAGAAAATGAGAAACAGGCGAGAGAGAGTGTAAGAAAGGAGAAATCCTAACAGAGCTCTGAGAGGTCTTTTATTATCTTCTTCTCATCCATCCTCTGAAAGATGTTGAAGCACTGCTGATGATGAAAGGAATGAACTCTACTCCTGCATCAATATTGAGGGAGGGACGAGGGATACAGCAATACAGAGCGAGAAAGAGAGCGAGGGTTTCTCTAGGTTTGACGTGCCTACAAATCTGGCTTTCCTTACCCCAAACATCACTTACTTTATCTCCTTTGAGATGACTGAAGATGATTTTATTGCCACAGATTAACATGCATACCCCTCATTCGCTGAAGGGCACTTTGACACAAACACACACACACTGACTCACACACACACACACCTGTCTAATATGTCATCCCGGGGAAAGAATTTCAGACACTGACCTGCCAGCGATGACATTCAGTGTTTTGATATCGGCTTGACTTTCTATAAGTGTTCCAAGTGACCAGAGTTATGATTAATGTGGGCACTGAATTCAAATAGGACATGTGATTTTTCTCTTTATATTCTATAAAAACTGACATCAGAAAGAAGGAAAGAAAGAAAGAAATGATTCTGCTTACTGCCAGAGTGCAGATAAAATAGTCACCATTGCCATAATAAGGACTGTCTGCTCGTATTATGCTGGTGCTCAGATCATGCTGGAAAATAAGGAGTATGCTCATACCGGGCTATTTTTTTCTTGTGTATAAATGTGCTGCTGAGTCCCATTCGTTTTCAGCCTGTATAATTCCTTTATAGCCACTGAGCCAACACAAACAACGACACATAAAAAGTGGCACAAAATAACAAAAACACAGTACAATGTACATGTTAAATGCATTTTGGATAAAAGCACACTTACACAGCCACCATCTTTGCTTAGCCTATTTATCTTTTTCCTTCTCAGTTGTTCGTTCATTTTCATAGACAATGGCAACCTATCACGCAAGACACTGGTCTAACCATCAGCAGTCACTGGGGTTCATCGTTTGTTCCGGGAACCCATGACATGAGGAATCAAGGATCAAGCTGCCAACTGCAGACTCAGTTAATGAATGTACGAATGTTTGATGTTACAGCGTAACAGAGCTGTAGTCATTTGCAGCCATCTCTCCACCATAAATACTCACTGGCACAGCAAATGTGAAGTAATCAGCCACAGGAAACGTACATTTTTGTAAACAGTTAATAAAACCTTAAACACATTATTCATGACAGAAGACGAATAATAAGCATTAAACCATGTTATGTTATCAAGCTTTCATAATATGTTTCTACAGCAGCACCAGATGCTTCATATGAGTGGCAGTTAGCAAATAATTACACTTAAACTGTACTTATATCTGCTCACAGCTACATTATGGTGTTATTATGTGCTTATCCATTTTAATAATTAATTATATGGCGCGACCAACATTTCATATCTGAAGTGTTGCCATTTGAGGATACTGAAAGCACCGCCCTGTGATGAAAGCTTACTTTCTGAAAGCGTATTCATTTCTTCTTCTGCAGAAAAAACATAGATATGCCAAAAGATGACAAGCTTCCTGTGAGTGAAGTAGATACACGTTCTCGGCAGGTGGAAGAGGATGAACAAAATTTCTCAGTAAATGTGCCTCATTTTTACTGAATTACACTGTTGCTCTCTGACCACCTTTCCCTTTCTGTTCTTCTGGTTTGTTTCGGTGAGGGTCCTTGGATCAGTGTAATATGCTGGTTACGATTTTTTCCGTGTGACTCAAGAGCTGTTTGAAGCAAATTGCACTGTAATTGGCAACAAATGGGAAAATGTAAGAAGATGTAAGAGAAAACGATATTAAAGAATGGAGATGAAGAAAGGGGTGAGAATGGAGAGAAAGAGAGGGTGAGCAAGAGACAGAAAAAGGGGGAGAAATAAATAAATGTGTGGGTGGGAGACAATAGAAGAGAGGGATCAGAGATAAGACTGGAAAGAAAAAAGGCAAACAGAAAACAGGAGAAAGGCAGAAAAAGGAGAGATAAGAGGGGTAAAGAGGACAATTGAGCCTGCTCTCTTGTTGGTGTGTGTCCCCTCTGTTTTGGCAGGATGTAAAGCAGTTGTGTGTAAGAGCCTTGGGGAAGTAATACACAATGGCACACTTACCAGCGCACACTCACGTAGTACTGTGCACTGTACACACTCTGCAGCTCTGTGGGCAGGGCTGCCAGGAGCTTGGGAGTCCAGTGCTATGCCCTGTTTATAACCTGTCACACAGACACTAATCCACACCGACAGCTCCCAGGTGACCAATGGGCTCACTGCTCTAGCAAGTGACAAGCCGCTAGGCATGGTGAACCCTGCTGACCTCCACACACACACACACAGATACGTACACACACACCAAACCACAAACTGCTCTGCTTCTGTCTGCTTGCATGTGGTTGTGTGTTTGCTTGTGAGGAGAATAAGAGTGAGGGAAACTGCTGGGCAGTACAGTCTCTGCCCAGTTTGGAGTACAGTGCACCGCGCAGCCAAATCAATACTTCAATCAGTGTGCAGCGGAGACTACAGGGTGAGGGAGCAGACAAAGAGGGGGAAGAGAAGAAATGGAAGCAGGGGTGGAGTGAATATAAAGAAGAGGGAGTGGTGTGATTTGAAAAGAGGAAAGTGGAAGAGGGAGAGATCTTTGTTGTAATTATTTGATATATACAGTGCAGCACAGTGAGCCACATACCTGCTGGCATAATGCTCAATCCTGCTGTGTGTGTCTGCATGGGGTAGCTTGGGTGAGGAGCACGGCCTGGGAACAAAAGAGAACAACGTCAATACTTCAGCACGGCATTTTAACACTCTGAAAGAGTGAATGTGTGGCCGCAGGAAAGCAGAACATATTGTTAAAATTCAGAAGAAAAGATGTATTTGCCAAAAATGTCCCCGTTAGGACAAGGAAGAGAGAGATTCAGTGAATTCCACAATATCAAAATGCTAAACTATTTTCATTTTAGACTTCTGCTGTATTTCACAAGGAAACATTGCATTTCTTACTTCATTTATCTCATATGACTGAAGTTACTTTGCAGATTCAGAGTTTACAGATAAAACATATGATCATAAATATCTGATGTGATTTCACTGATTAAGTCCCTGGCTCCCAACATTTTTGGCCTGTGATCCCTCATAGTGAAGACTCTCTACCCAAGAGGGAGAGGCTAATTTCACAAGCAGTGTGATTGCAAACAAAGCAAATGGAAAGATATGGAGATAGGCCGGCGCGACTTGAAAATGTTTCACTTTGAGCAAAAAGTCAACACACATCCCAGGGCGATATCAATCTGCTATATGAACATAAAGAGATGAGAGGAAAAAGGGTGGAAAGCTGAAGGGAAACAACAAACACAGAGGCTTACTCAGACAGACACAGGCAGTACATCCATTTCTAGCTTGATAACACCTATGGATACATTCAGTAAATGTGCTATTTGGGGCGAATAAGCACAAATGGTCCACTGGTCAAATCTATGCAAATGATGTAAATTCATTTTAACACAGATGATCAACTAAAGCGTGACGTTCCCTTCTCAGGTTGTTTAATCCAACAGATGTTAAAGTGGCAAAACTAACAATATTTGCTGCAATAAATGAATGAATAAAACTTGTAGGTCAGGAACCACTGTCATGACAAAAAGTGTAAAACAGTGCAATATTAAAACCAGTTTCTACCAGTTACAAGCTCCTAATGCATTAATGCAAAAGGAGGGATAACAGTCCAAAAGTATATTAGTATAACAATATCAAACAAGTCACTCTGCATTGTAATTTTGTTGACGTTTGATAATAAATTTTGATTGCAGGGCTTTTACTGTCTTCATATTGCTTCTTCAAGTGCCACAGTCTCATCTCTGCTGTGTCAGTAGGTGGAGAGATTAACTCACAGACTCGTGTAATGTTTTTTTGAGGTTATAAAAGGTGACCTTCAGTGACACAATCAGACAAAACATCGAACCATAATCATGCTAAATCTCAGTAGCTACTATCATCACCCAGAGTGATACTACTTGATGATCTCATGGGTTTGTCTCATCGTTCTTGTTTTTCCCTGTGGCTCACACTCGCTCATGTGAACACAGCATCTGACCCAGAGTGAGATCACAGGAATAACATTATGTTAATTCTGAACACAGAGCCATTCCTTTAACCCATCTCCGCGAGTCAAAGCGCCCTAAATTGTCAGAGCATGATAATTAGCTGACAACAGCAGGGTTTTTTATGTTTGTAAGTGAGAGATGGGCGCCGGGAGAGACAGAGAGATGACTGTGTTCGAGTGTTTACGTGTGGGACTCACGTCTCTGCGCTCTCGGCCTCCAGCACAGACTGCACAGGCAGGTAACCCCTCTGAGGATGTTTAGTGAAGTACTGCTTCGACCTGAACTTGTTCTTCAGAGTCTTGGCAAAGTCCCTCATCTTCTCTCCCGAGGTGGTCTGGAGCGTGATTTAGAAGTCGAGGGAGGGGTGGTTGGTGTGGGGCGTGACGGTGGTGGAGAAAGTGGGGAGTGGATGGGTGGGAGACAAATTAAAACACAACAATTTTTTAGAAATGATGCAAATTGGCCTCATCCAAAATTTGTCCATTCTGTCTCAAGGATGGTTTGTCTTACTTTACTTTTACTAATTTATCTCTCCATCTGTTTTTCTCTCACAGTTTCTGCTACCTCTCTGTGCTGTTTCAAACCGTCCCTCTCTTCTCTCCCTCATGCTCTCCAGCTCCTTCATCTTTATCTCAGTATAAATCTATGGGTGCCTGCCTGCCTAGCCATTCTGAAATACTGTATCTAGCTAATGTAAAATATTGTCCAGTGAAAAGGAAAATCATTGTGCAGCTGGCTCTTTGCCATATATTTACAGTTTAGAATTGATTAGAGATTAAATCTGGCACCATCTCAGTACATTTCAGCACTCCAGCTATAGTGCTACAGCTACTCCTCTGGAATTACTGTAACTCGACTTCAGAGACTGTGTGTGCAGTCACTCAAGCCTTGGGGTTTTTTGGGGGGGTTTTGTGCGCAACATGTGCTTCAAATTGCACTTTATGTGTACACTATGTAGCCAAAAAGAATATTACTGCTGAGTGGTACTCAATCGCTGCATACTATAAACCTGGATGAAGCAATATGATCATACGTAACAGTGTACTTGATAGAGATCTAATCTACCCCTGGCAGCAGGAATCAGGAGATAACAGTATATTTTTGAGTACAGCTAAGTACTACTACTCTATTATAAGTACTATTTGTCCCTGGAGTCTTGAGTCTATATTCATCTTAAGTGCTATATAATATTAGTCTTACTGGGGTGTAGTACTCCATGATGGGGTAGTGCAGCTTCTTTCCCTTAGTAGTACGGCCGGTTAGAAAACATGTCTGGCAGATGTCCACATTGAACTGCTTCAGACTGCGATACCTGTCAAGATCAATATAACAGAGAGGGTGAACTGATGTTTGCAAGAGAACAGACAGAGATATCAGAGACCCACAGATGGAGTGGTTGTGTGTGTGTGTGTGTCTGTGTGTGTTTGAGTGTATTGAATTTGTATGCTTGCCTGCCTGCATGCTGTCACCCTGGCCCCAGACAGGGCTGTACTCTATTACAGCCACATGCTTTTTTTAGTTTCAACATCTCCAACAAGCCATTTTTGTTTTTGTTTTTCACTTCTTGTATATAATGAAAACAGAAAACACCAGCTGCCACTATCAACATGGATTTCTTTGCTTCTGTCTTGTACTTTTAAAAATCCCCAGAAGTTTTGTACTTTTTTGCTGTCAATATGGTTCAAATTTTTTTTTAATCAAAGTCCAAAAATACATAAATAATTTTTACTCTTTGTTTATGCGTCCATGCGCATATAACAATGATGAATCATCCGACCCTTTGTACTATCCCCTTAATTCCATTTGATGTTACAATAGTTCAATTTCACAACCAGGAATCCTTTCACGTCACATCACATTGCTTTAAACATCTTTGTTCAAGGTATCTGCATGTGTGTCCATTTAGCCACGCAGTCATACCCACCTGAAGCCCTTGATGGGACACTGTTTGCAAATGTAACATTTGGCTTGGTGCTTGGTCGACTCTGCAGCGGCCACACGGTGAAGGACCGGCAGCCAAACCATGGACTGGGGCTCCAGGCTCATCCATTCCAAGAAGTGAGACACCTCAATGGCAGGTTTCCCTGGGGCCTGGGAAGGGAAGGTGGGTGGGTAGATAGGTGGGGAGCATAGGAGACTGTAAACAACCCAAATATAGACCAAGGCAGGACAGGTACATAGAGTAATTAGAGGAGAAGGTGTGCTTCCGTTCCTTTCCTTTCTCTTGGTTCTCCTGCAGTGAGCTGCTATAAAAAAGCAGGGAATCAAAGAGAATACAAAAGATAAGTGGAAAAAAAGAGGGTGAAAGAAGGTGTACTGCACAGTGGGGTATCTCTTGCTTTTATGGAACTGCTTAAACATCTGTGAAGCTGAAACACAGCAGACACAAACCTGTGTGTCTGTGTGTATACTGTATGTGTGTTTGTGCGTCTGCTCGAAGTCCGTCTCTCCCAGAGGTACCTTGTTGAGAATTCCAGAAAGTGGGATAAAAAGGAAGTCAACCTAATAAAAGAATGACTCGCCAAGCGCTGAAAATCCGTGATGTGCTAAATTCTCATTAAGTCTGCATCAGAGATGCATTAAGAGGTTGATTTCCCTGGGGCTTCCTCCACCGCTCAAGCAGAGTAGCATAATAAATGTGTGTGTGTGTGTGTGTGTTTGTGTGTGTGTGTGTGTGCATAAGGATCATACAGACTGTGATGGTGTACAGAGGTGTACAGTCTCTCGGGGGTGAAGGAGCTTCTCCCTACTAGAGGAGTAGCCAGCATCGCTCCATGTGGGAGGTCAAATAGAAGCCCCTTGCATATCGAACACCTGGTACTGGCTCTGACTATGCTGAGCATGCTGCTGCATCACAAAGCAGTACACTGAGCAGATGGGCTGCTTCAAACATTGTTGGAAAAGTAGAGTGGTAAACATTCAGTTGTCCATCAAAATTTTTTCCACCACATATGCACTGAACAGCACATGTTTGTTAACCAAGAATCAATGCAGAATGCCTCTCACAGAGTATAGATCTATTTACAAGATGCTGAGTTATTCTGCCAGTTGACTTTGCCCCAATAACCTCTGCACATCTCATAACACTTTCAGTAATATCACACTGCGCTGCATAACTACCTTACTCTGCATATTCTGTGTCTCAAGTCGATTTCATCTCACCTGCTGCCAGCAAAGCCAAACTGTCAATATCCTTGGGAGGTTGCAGCAACTGCTGTGGTCACATCTCCAAAAACTGATGCCACTCATTTCCAAGCTAGCTGGCAAATGGATGAATGAGCCTTCCCCAATTCACATTACATGTATATTTCATCTACAGCTAAATGTCCTGACATGGAACAAATCCAGAAAGGCATTGATTTTAATCACCCATAGCTGATACAGCAAGCATGGGCCAGAATGGAGTGTATATCATTAGGATCTGCCCTGAAAATGAGTGAATTAAAAGGCTCTGCATAGGCCACCTCACAAAAAAGCAGTGCCCTAACAACTCAGTAATTATCTCCTGTCTCAAATTGAATATCACATGGTTAAGTCCCCACAAACCTGCAGCAAACGTTCAAGTTCAGACACATTTAGAACAAGCGAAGGAGGGAAAGATAAATTAATTAATGCTTTGAACATGTCTCCTCATTAGCTGTTGCGCTGTGTGCTGCTACACTCTGTGACCTCACTTCATTATATCAATATTCCAATATATTTCATCTCTTATATGCAACCCTCCCAATTAAACCTCTTGGATTTTACCTACAATCTATGGTTAGCAACATCATGCATTATCTACTACTGACTGTATTTTATGTGCATTAAAAGCAATGCAATGCAATATTAATGTGATGTAATGTTTGTAAGGCAGTTAGTGCTTCCTTAGGTGAAATAATTACAACTTCCCCATTTACTGAGATGATGCATTTAACTTCTTTCTCTGTAGGAAAAGTTGAACTCTGCTTATGTCAGTGAAACACAACAGGCCTCTCAGAGCTAGCAGCTTCCTGATGACTGGCCTGTGCTGGGAAACTTCCAGAAGCAAATATTTGATTAAGCAAATTATTAGTTTTAGCCTTTTCGGTATCTGTATTTGTAACAATGTCTTGGCACAGATAAGGTCTGTTCTGATTATCTAGAGGTCACACTTTTCTACACATTAATAATTAGATTAGCAGGTTTCAGATAAATCAGTCTGCTGTAATAGCAGTGATAAGTGGGTTTTCACTGTGCATATGCGTAATAAACTATGCAAAATGTGCCTGCACTGTTGTATTTAGGCGTGATATAGTATTTGACTGTTTCCTTACCATGCGGAAGCAGCTACGGACGCTTGGCTCCACATTGCTGCCCCCGAAAGCGGCGACTTCACCCAACTGGCGGGGGATTTGGATGGCTTCGTGGAGCAGCATGCTGAGGTGACGCTGGTCTGTCAAGCCTCCTGGACCAGAGACCTGATGGAATAAGTCTGCAGAAAATATATTTTGCATCAATTATGCAGTAACTAATCTGATTATGCAACAGTGAGTGTAGCAGTGTTGATAGTCAACCACATTCGTATGCATGAAAAACGGCCATTTGCACTTGTATTATCATCACATCTGCATTTTTCCTTTCCTTTCCTTTCCATTTGTACTGCTGTGTGCACTGGACCTTTCAAAATGTAAATAATGAATATTGTTCCAGACATTCGACCAATTTATAGAAGATGCTATGGCAAAATATTATCTTTGGCATGGACATAAAAAGTATATGCTAATTTTGTCAATACAGCAGCAAGACATCAGGTTTTCATCAATTTTTTAACAACAGGCTTACCATACTCAGTTTTGTGGAATAAAATTCATTTTAGTGACTTGTAGACAGAGACAGAATCGCTATTAGTGGTCTGGCTGGTTTGCTTAGAGATGAAAGAGCTGCGTAAGTGGAGTCTTGTCAGGTTCTGAATGAGGCCTTTACCAGACTCTGCCTGTCGCCGTGGGGATGAATGCTGACAGGCGTGTGCGGATGCTGCAGAATGCCTGTGTTAGTCTCCCATGTTTTCCTTTCTCTGTGTATTTCTTCAGCCCCACAGGGACAATACTTGGCCTTAACCCCCACATGTGAAACAGCCTCCTGTATACAGTCCTCATAACTACAGCTGAAGCGTGTTTGGAATTTTAAATGTTCATGCTGTGCTGTATTTGACAGAGAAGTAGAGTGTTTTAGGGAGACACAGTATAAACCCCTACTATGCAATCGGAAATACAAATTCTGCAATGATATGATGTATTTCTGACTTTGGAACACATTGCTAAGTTTCTTTGTGAAGGCTTTGATATTATTTCAGCAATTACTTTGTTACTTAAACTTGCTTTTAAACTTTTTTTAAGCAAGTTGCTCAAATAGTGATATTTATAAGGTGTAAAGTTAACCATGGTCACCTTCTTAGTTTTGCATGTGATGATGTTAATGGCTATTTAGCATCAAGCATGATCCCAGAAAGAGTTTATTTGAATTTCAATTTTCTAATGTACTGCACACATGAAAGCCATCCAATAGTAGTAGATACATCTGTCTGGACCAAAGCTAAAAACATAACATTACAAAAGCAACATGATTAAAGTAATTACATTACTTTTTGAAACAGTAGGGACAAGTGATGACAAGCATATTTCTTTTGTGAAGTTCAGCCAAAGATTGCCAAGATTAAATACCCACCATCTGTATCTCAAAGCGGGTTGATGCAAATGCTGCAGATTTATTTGCAAATATCATTCCAGTGACGTCTGGTGCTGACAAAGACAAACTGTTAAGGCCGCATGTCTACCTGAACTCAGAAAAAGAGGACTGAATCACCTGACGGACCGTTCAACTGAAGGCAGATCAGCTATCTTTCACTCTTTAGGAGCTAACACAGATGGTGTACCAAGTATGAATAATCCTGGCATGGGTTGCCTAAGATGGGGTTTCAACTACAAGCTGTTCCAGGTCCAACCATCATCAGCCTTATATTTACAGGATATTACCAGGATGACTTGTAAACTGGAGTTACAATAGATCAGTAAAAACATATTCCAGACTGAGGCGGTGCACTAATAAAATATGACAGCAGAATTAAAAAAAAAAAAAGAAAAGAGACAGGGGGCTTAGCTTTTTGCTAGTTGACTTGTATAGAAAAAGGAGAGTGGGAGTGAGAGAACAAGAGTGTTCATGAATGGTGTCTTTGGCAAGCAATCCTTTTAAAGCCCCTGGAGTGCTTTGTGGAAGTAAAGAAAGCTTTCTCCATTATGGCAGCAGAGTCATTTCCTCCATTAGACTAAGTGAATGTCTTTATGTAATACTGGAAATCATGGCCGTTTTGTTTTGGCTCATTGTTTGCAGATGAGGAGATGCATTAGGCACACGAGAAAGCATCAGACTCACATTTGTACTTCTCCTGGACGTCTGCGTTGCACAGGCTCACCAATCCCATCTTGAAGCTGAGCACTCGCATTTTGCCGTTTCGAGCGCTAGACAAGAAGAGAGGAAAAAGAGGGGTTACGAGGTTAGAATTATTGAATGATGAATTTATTCTAAAATCACAGTACACTGTGTCGTGGTAATACATTCATATGACGGCTGAGCCCCGCTGGGAGGGACAAAGTGTAGTGGGATTTTGTGGGTCAAAGCAGTACAGATTAGGTCGGTACAACAGTGTGAAATTGTATTAGAGCACATCCAGAGGAACTAAAGGGACTTGATGAAGTGCTGTGTCCATGGGTTTATGCCCAGAAGAGCAATAATAAACATACATACACTCCAATGTCACAATTTTACTTACAGGCAAGTATACATGTTAACATATTACACAGAAACACTTGAATAACACACACACACACATCCAACATTTGTGTGCTTCCTCAGCTGAGTAAATTGTCTGATGACTGGCAAATAGCTAACTCAATGAGATGGACGCTGTTGTGCTGTGACCTGTATCTAAAAGAGTTCCACTAAGTGTTTTTTCTAGCTTGAAATAAAAAGAGACATATGTGGAAGAAGCTGTGGAAAGGGTGGATTTAAGAGGCAAATGCACCGTCACTGTGCCTGCGAGGATTTCACAGCTTCAGCGCCAAAACAGCCAGGAGAAATTTAGTGCTGAGCGGAACTGCATTGGCAGAAACCACATGCTTATCAAATTAACATTTGATCATTAAGTGAGAAATCAATAACATCACATTCATCTGAGAACATCAGATCAGTGAAGTATAAAATTGAATTAAAAGAGTGAGTGGAATTTCCAGAGCTGGATGTTGCTTTGAATGTGTTCAAAAGCAAATTAGAGGCCGTGTTTTTTTAATTCACCCACAGGTCAAAACACGATGAAGTGAAACATTACTCAGGCCAGACCATTAGTCGAGAATATTGGAGCCACATGGAGAAACATGGGAAGGCATGAGGAGGACATTACTGCAGCTCCTCTACCATAATCAGGGTGGTGCGGGTCCAGAGGAGCTGGAGAGCACATGGGGACGATTGGCTGTCAGCACCTTTCACACACACTTTCTGCTGTGTGCCACATGCGATCTTCAATATGCATCCCTGTGCTGCTCCTCAGGGGGCACGTCACTCCTGGAAGAGCCTGATGGTGTGACATGCCTCTGGAGGACACACACACACACACACACACAAACATATATGTGCACACGCACTTAGTGATGCACTGTTACTGTAATGCACATCCACTGGCATAAACAAACACACACATGAAAAGGGACACACAATCAGACACACACTTCATTCAGATTCACTGCTGCTATTTATTGAGAAACAAAAAGCAATTACTGAAATATATGCAGAGGGTAAAGTCTCTGATTGTCTCTCATTAGGATAGTAGTTAAGAGCTACCAACCGCATTTACAGCACTCGTGGGCGTACTCCTGTATTTTTGTGTCTGTGCTCGATGCTTGCTTTTTGAAGATGGCAGAAAAATAGTCAATCAGGAGCAAAGCTGGGCAGAATTTTAGTGTGAAAGAGGATTTGTTTCCACTGTGTCTCAGAAGGGATGATTGGCCCTCAGCCTGGACATTGTTATTGGAGCTTTAGCCATGCTGTGGCTCTTTACAGATATGTGTACAACAAGCTATTGAACTGGTTACATCAATCTGCAGACAGACCTCTGTTCTAGGACCCTGAGGATTTGTTCAAAACAGCTTTTACTGTAATGGTTTATAGTAGCATGAGATCACAAATATGTTCATTATGCACTGTGTGTATGTGGCATGTATATAACTAAATGCTTCATTATTTATACTCATGCTGTTTCTTATGACTGAATATAAAACGGCAGAGGCCTTAGCAGTGCTAAATCTGGCTCTGCAGCATTTCTAAACCTGATACAGGCCCATCATGTAATACATCACAGCCACAGACATTAACTTACATGACACACCCATTTTTAGCATTTAATGGTCTTCCTGAGAGATTTAATGTTCATTAAGTATTAAATGTGAAAATAGCAGTACAGACCACCAGAGGGAAGGTTAGAGTTCAGATTTACAACATCAGTCATATCCAAAGTAATAAAAACATGACCAATACCGATTCACTGCAGGTGAATACCTGTACTAAATATAGTAAAATCCCATTCCAATCACAGATCACTGCTCCCAGTGTTGGGTGCAACTTAAATTCAAGAAGACGGAGAGAGAAAAATACAGTGTAGTATGTGGCACTAATGAAACTTTATTTTGTGTGTGCCAGGCATTGGTATGAAATCTCATGAAAAGCTGATTTTCCACCAACTTAGCATCAGACTCACGATGAACTATTTCTCAAGAAGTAGCAAAACTGATGGAGCAGAGCCAAAGATATTGTCTTTTTCTCATTCCACACATTCTTCTTCCTTGTCATAATCTAGTGTTTACATTCCGACAGTGCCACTGCTGACATTTTAGTCTGTGATTTGAATGTTTTAGAGGCTAATGTGGCCTCAAGGTTCAAGCTGCTCCTACCTTGAAATGAACAGTGTGAGTCGTCTGGTAAACTCATTTCTTTTCACTCTCTGACATGTTTTTCTTTTTCTTTTTTTTTCAGTGTGGTATTTACAAAAAAGACAGCAAAACAACAAAAACCCCAACCAAAGCTGACACAAGTGGTGTCCTCTTGGGGCTTGATACAACTTCCACTTCCACAGATGAAGCAATACTCTAAAAGAGCTGTAGACTCTCATGTGTAAAATTGGAACAATTATCCTTTAAATGGCCATAAAAGTCCACAGCAAGTAGTTAAACCATCTTGAACTTAAAAATGAGTAGATTTTATTTCAAGAGGGAAACATCAGACACCAGCTTACCCACCTGTCATACACATTGAGCAGCCAGTTGAGACACATGTCAACGCAAAGTGGGATGTTGACCAGGATGGACCTCTCCTCCTCCAGCCGCTCGTACAGAGCCGTCAGACCGTGAATCACCTCCACCACGTCCATCACATGCTCCCCCTGCTGTAGCTCCTGCTCCCGAAACACCTCCACAAGGCTGCTCAGAGCCACTAAATCCACTAAAAACACATACAATTCCTTTATTAATTTATGATAGCCAATAACTGATAAACTGCCATTGCATACTGATGGCTAATAACACTCAGATTAATATGTACATTCATTTTCGACACACAAAGACACACACATTGTAGGATCAACCTCCGCACCCCATCAAATAAGAGCATGAGCGACAAAGGTGCTTACTCACCCTTTATGCCCACCTAAGCTCGACCAGATGTTTCAAGAGCAGTGACAGAAATTTGATTTCGCTCTTCTAAACTAATTTGATGGCCCATCCCTTGGAGTGGAGCTAAAAGGGTGTCCGTTGATGCCAGGTATAATTGGATAGCACGATAATGAGGTAGAACAGAGAGAGGAGATAAGAGGAGTATTCTCAGGGTTGGAAGGGAGTCACCTAAAAATGTATTTCTGATGGGCTCTTGAGCAGAGCTGCTCAATCATTTACAAAGCGTGCAGAGAGACAAAGTGAGAAGTCTGTGGTTATCAAGGCAGCCTGGCAATTAAATTCTGGAACAATATCAACTAGTAGACCAGAAGAGAGTGAGATAAGACAGCGAGGAAGAGAAAGAAAGAAGAAAAAAAAAGAAGGGGAGTCAATGAAAGAGGTTTTTCACAGTGGACCGTGACTGTGTAGGCTGAGTTTTTATTACAGAAACCTGGGAAATGAAGGAAGGAAGACAGAGT
Source organism: Selene dorsalis (assembly GCA_900303245.1). Lineage (NCBI taxonomy): Eukaryota > Metazoa > Chordata > Actinopteri > Carangiformes > Carangidae > Selene > Selene dorsalis. Next base: position 36,744 of record OMNW01028836.1, on the reverse strand, counting down.
GGTGAAGGGTTGCCGAGAGAAGAAGAGGGAAGGCAGAGAAGGAAAAAGAAATGAGGGTGGACATTAATAAGAGGCAGTGGCAAATAAGGGCTCAACGGGGGTCAGCAAGAGAGAGTTGGAGCACTGCAGGTGATGAAAGATGGATTAGATTAACGTGTCAAAAGCACAGAGACCGAGAAAGAAAGGCCAAGTTTGAGGTAGTGGAAAAAAAGTGAAAGAGATACAAATGTGAAGTAGGCAGATAGTAAGTGTCTGACCCGTGTAGGATTTAACAAGTGCTGTGACCCTGATGGGGCACACGTTCAGACCTCAACCAAGCGGCAAAAACTAATTTCCTTCTTTTTTGTAACTCAAATGGACCAATTAATAGTTCTAATTACCTTACAAACCAATGATCCAGGCCCTGATGAAAATGAAACAGGAAGCCAGTGGTTGAGTGGTTCTAGTGGCTCTTGGGGCTCATCAATACCTTTGATCATTGGATTTCAAATCCAATAGTAATGGAGAAGACCGAGAATATTTTCAACTCCATTTCCAAGTACTGTAGAGGGGAGTGGTGGCCCCTTTGACAACCGAATAAAGAAGTGTGCCACAACTAATCGTTATATCTAGTTCCCGAAGAGAGCCTGTCATAGCAGATTACTGATGGTGCAGGATAACAGCATATCACTTAACCAGTCCATTTCTGTGCTGGAGACAGAAAATACCAACAATGAAACTCCATACATACATCTGAGAGCCTTCTGAACCCGTCGCAGCTTCATGGCTGTTCTGTATGCTGAGAACTTGATGTTGTTCAGATCCGCTAATGAAGGGTGGGAGAGAGAGAGAGAGCGATAGAGAGAGATTAGAGCAATAAAAAGATGAGGGAAAACAAACCCATCCTACACCACTCTACCCAGCCATTGAGGAATTAGATATCACTATCTCCCCTCCTTGTTTATCACACCATTTCAGAAGTCATTAGGAGTGTACTGTGTTACTAATGTTATCTATATGTGTGTGTGTGTGTGTGTGCAGGCGTGTGTCTGTGTGCGTACGTGCATGCAACAGCGTGTATATCCCCTGTGAAAGCTCCCAGTGTCAGATCAGATTAACAGTAAAACACATGATGTCGTTTAATCACAATTAATTAAAGGCTAAGCGAAAAGCAATCACAGCGCCAGTAAATTGGGCCTCATAGGTTAATGACAGTAGCAGTGTAGTCCCTTAGGTGTTTGAAATACAGGGACCTTAACGAGCTGTGACAAGGCCCAGTGGTGCCATGCTGCTGATGCTGCTGGGGCTCAGTCAGGGTCTAGGGCTTAGGGTGCAAGACTCAGAGGATGCTTTAATTGTCTCCGTACTCACCGAGCGCTTGGTAGAGTTCTGTCATCTTTGGATGGTCCCAGCATGTCGTCTGAGCTTGATGGCTGGGAGACAAAAAGCAGAGGAATTCGTGAAGCAGGCAAGAGAGGAGGTGCACGTTTTCAGGCCAGAAAGATCAAGGTAAAATGGAGCACAAATGAGCCGAGGGAGCAGAGACAGGCAGGTGTGACAAGACGGTAAAAGGAGTGAGATCAGAGGGGATTATGTGAGAGAGAAAGAGAAAAATGAGAGCTCAGGATAGGGTGGACAATGTCTACAAGAGATTTCAGGCCCTGTAAAGAGCAGACATATGGCAACATGATAAAGGAGTCAGGATCAGGCATCAAAGTGACTTCTCACTATTGCTCTGCTAGAGATACATGGAGTTACAGCAGTGTCATAAAAAGAACAAATCTGTAAAAGAATAACAAAATAAATTAGGAAATAGATAAAAAAAGATGAAGGAAAGAATAAATGATCAAAAAAAATGTATTGCTTTTGTATGTCATCTATTCATTTTAATGTTCCCCAATAAAGGAATTGGTAAAAGACTTTTTCCAATTGCTACTGAGAGTAAAAGGATGAAAGCTAAATTAATTGGTAAAAGCATTTTTTATTCTTTCTTTTTTATATGTCCACATTTTTTTATTTAGTATCCATGTTCCTATCCTATTTATTTTTCTCATTCTTTACAGATCTGTTCTTTTTTTATAGTGCTGCATATCAGTAGCATATTGAAAAGCATACATCACAATCCTATTACACTACTACAGCTCTATGGGCACATTCAGAGACTGTACCATGAAAAAACAGATCCAATAAAAAAAATGACAAGTGCAGCAAAATAACTCAGAATCCCCATAGCAGGAAGTCTGCCAGGACCCAAGGGCCTTTTAGGACAGCACTCATTGTTTTACCTGTGCAAGCTCTCATTGATTGGTACCCAGTGGAGTGCTGCTCAGATACTACTCCCACCCCAATTGGTACAGTAATGTTGCCTATGAAGAACTTACTAGCCGACTAAAACGTGACCCAAGAGGTTCTATTGCAAATGATTAAGAAAATAAATACTCAAGGTCAGCAGAGGAACAAACTATACAAAAGCTTGTACAGTCACAAAACTGCACACGTAAAAGTACAGTACTATCCTCTAGGGTATAACAAGACACCTACTCCTACACAAACACACACACATACAGAGTTCAGTGAGGTCAAATAGTATTGATGAGGCAAATAGATGAACAGATGAGTGCTCAGGCAAATAGGGTTCATAGCAGCTCAATAGAGTTCTTCTATGAATCAAATATCTGTACAATGTTTGGGCAGCAGAAAGAGCTTTGAAACTCAAGCTGCGCTCTAAGCAAAGATGATACGTTTAATTCTACTCTGACAAACCTGCTCATACTAATAACACATCTAACTGCAGCTTTGCAGGCTGAGATCAGTCGTGTCATGAGCTACCAAAATAATAGCACAGACAGAAAGATTACAGATTTAGTTTAAATTTTCATGGAAACTGTAGGATGTCGGGTGATTATAAATAATCAGTTTGCCCTTGATACAAATGCAATTGGTTTCAATAAAATAGATAACAGGTGCTCTAATAGACCCTCATTTATCATAGACTATTGATTAAAAAAAAAGAAGCTCCACTGTGGTATCGTTTGTGCTCTTAAAGCATGAAGCATGACCACTCACTATTGATGAAAGTGCACTATTTGAAGCTATTTGAATCATCTCCCATTGGGAAATCACAGCTGGAAAAAATAAAAAAAATTATGCCCATCAGTCATACTAATAGATTCCTAATAATACTGCAGGAAATTATAGGGAGGAAATTATGGTCAAAGTTAATCTATAGAGGAAAAGAATGTAATCAATAATCTTCACAGACACACAATGACTCATGCGCTGTCCAACAAAAATAACAACCCCTGTTTTTTACCCCTGTTTTTTAAAAAAGGCTCCTAAGCTGCCATGAAAAATGCACATACATCCCCACAATGCAGACCTTGACCGTGAAGTTGCACTTACTTGATGTAGTAGGGCACTTTGTTTGGCGAGATGGCACGCTCCCATGGTATCTGCACTGAACCTACGTAAACACACAGAAACAAAATCAGTTTAAAAAAAAAAAGCCAGTGTGCACAATGTCCCTGACAGTGTGTCCAGACACTATGTCCATTCAGATCTTCTTAACAGAGCTGCCATGGTGTACCACAGGTGCAGTAAAGCCGAAGGGATAGGTCTATTGTGTCGAGTTTCCACAGGGCATCGGTTTGTTTGGCATGGCCTAATAGAATACGGGGAGGGTGGGGGAGTCGGCAAGATGGGGTGAGAGCAGCGCTTTAACGACGGGAGGTTCAGCTGAGGATCAAAGAGGACAGACTGAACTGGAAGAAACAGGAGGCAAACACACTGGTCCAGAGGAATTACAAAGGCACACATGCAACCATACACTGTGACAAACACACACACACACATGTCATTGTCTATTATTGTATTAGGAGCTGGCACAATGCAGAATTGTATCTTGCTGATCTGCTTGTGAAAAAAAATACACATACAAACACTGAAGTGGACTAACAAATCCTGATGTGGAAGAAGTATACATCAGGATCTTTACAAAAAAAGTACCAATACTATAAAGTAGAAGTCCTGCAAAACTACACATCATACGTAGAGTACAAGGCAGAGTCACAAGACAACTCTGTGGGTGTCCGGAAGTAACTAATGGATTTGTAAATAAGAAAGACAAAGTTCTGCAAATATTTTTAGGAAATACTTGATTTTGCCTTCTTGGGCCTAAAGCAGTTTGAAATTTAAATGAAA
>OMNW01028836.1:12855-32545 GCA_900303245.1 Selene dorsalis | reverse complement strand
ACTGATGCAGACGTCTAGAGGGGAAACAACTTACAGAGCTCTGAAACATGACCAGGAGACTGAGCCAGACAAATATACATAAATTTATAGAGGAGTAAAAAATACATTTCTCCTTGAAATGGAGTAAAGTAGCACTAAATGGATGTGGTTAAGTAAAGTACAAGTTCTTAAAATAGTAATGAAATACAGTACTTATGTAAAAGTACTCAGTTACATCCCACCTACCGATGCACAATGAGAACAGTGGGCTCTATAGCATTTTAAAGCGTGCTATTTTAAACAAAATAAAGGCATGTTGGAGCATAAAAAGAAACACAGTACATCCAGACATTCCTGCAGAGTGCAGTGGGCTATGCTGGCAGTGGAGTGATGCTCTATAAGCCCAAGTGTGGCATTTCTGAGCCAGCATGACAGCAGTAAAACTGGATGGGGTTAGTGCGGACTCTGGAAACACACAGCACGGCTTCAGATACACTTGCACAGAGTGCGCTGCCACACACAGCCTTTCCATTTCTTCATCAGTTTAAACTAGGCAAAGGCAATCACATTTGTCAGCCCCCCTGCTACCCCGCCCCCCTCTGTGCACTTTGAAGAGCAGCAGGTAAAGGAAAAGACAGAATTCACAAACATGTATCTGTGCTCAAATGAGAGCAATGACTGTTGTGATGAGCATCACTGGGGATGCTTATCGCAACAGTGAACTGGAACTGATAAAGACAGATGAATAACGCCTGCCAGCTCCATCTGTAACCCAAATACTAATAAACACACAAGCACAAACGCATCCACAGGAAGTATTTTATAGCTTCATCACCACAAAGCTGTAGTATACCTAACCTTCTTTTCATCCCCACCCTTCTACACTTAAAGACGCTGCTTTGGCCCAACATGGTGCAGATTGGTGCGACATGAGGTACCAACTTCAAATAGCAGAAGAGGGCTCTTACTGGAAAGGAAGTGCTGCGATCCAGGGCCAAAGTCTCTATGTGCATCCTGGAGCTGCTTCAGCCGCTCCTCTATGGACCCCTGAAGACACACACACACATACACACACACACAGAGTTAAATCAAAGGGAATCACGCTGTTCATCCCTCTCCACCACAAATCCCCACAATAGAGATGCAGTCGGATCAGACCACCTGCTTCTCCTCCATTAGTTAACTGCAGAATATAAATTATGTCTTTTTCCTCTGCTGCCCCTCTTGAAGGACTCTGAAAGCCTTTGAAGAGCAGCAGGTAGGAAATGAAGACAGAGATTGCAAAATAATAAATTTCGCTGAAACGAGGACAACGGATCCTGGTTGCACTATCAGTGTGGAAAAGAGCCGCAGGAAAATAAGATGGAATGAGAGAGAGGGGAGGGTTACATTGCCTCACATGTGTCACGTCAATCACCGCGGAGACTGAGTTGACGAAATTAAGTTTGCCACTGCCTTTGTAAAAGCATTTCACATCAGTTTTATTCCCCACCAAATGGGATTTAGTTTGCCTAATCCTGGTTTATTTGAAATGTACTGGATTTGGCACATGAATCATTGTCAGCTGGATGTTTGAAACATCCTCAAACAATGGGAGGTAAATCCACTCACGGTGAGGTATAGAGAGGCAGATGAAGAGACTGAGGAAAAGAGGAAAATTTGAAGGGTCTTTATAAACTTCAAAGAGAAGCACAGAGAGTGAGTCATGATGCGTGACGTTAGATGTATTAAGTTAACATTTCTCAGTCTTTACATATCATTGCTCCCTCAGCAGAAAATAAAACAATATAATCTGGAGCTTGATTTAAACTGGTAGAGACTAATAAAGAGTACTGTCATTTTTCCGTGGAGATGTGACTGCCCACTGTGCGGTGTTGTGCAATCTATTTGTTAAACAGGCAATTCGGGCTGCCATTAGGAAGACAAATGACTAAATTATCCAGGATCGACAAATATGAGCAAATCAAATTTGGAAATACATTTTGGCCGGCGTCGGAGAAGCCAAAATCAACAGGGCGCAGGATGTTGCTGGGATTTAGCATTTATCATTTTAATTAAGAGAGAAATGGGACACAGAGAGGAGCAAAGAAAAAGTTTCCTCCATTTTGCTTGCTTTCACATAAGATGTCAGGTCGGTGCATCTTATCACGCTGAAATTAATTAATGTGGGTGACAGAGACGGCAGATCGTCCGAGGTGTGAAGCAGCGTGAAGACAGCTGAGGTATACAGAAAAGTTTGCTTCTCCTCAATCCACCCCCTATACCCCACCCTGAAAGCATTTGCTACGCCTGTCACCCAATACATCACTTGGGCTTTACTGATATCACAGACTGGTCCAAGATCTGCTGGTGACTATGGATACTAAAAGCCTTTTTTAACAATGGTGATCATCAGGGAGGATTAGAGACTCACTTCCTCCCTGAATCAAAGACCAGAGGACACAGTGCTCACTGAAGAACACTATGCATCAAAGATTTAGCAGAATTATCCCATAAGAGAACTTTTTCATGAAGGCTCTTTTTACCTCCAACGCAAAGGGACATCATTGAGTAGCAAGATGAGTCCCAATTTCTGTTCTTTCTAGGTTGCTCTCTCTGAAAGAGAATGTGGAATGAGTCCCAACAATCCTTTCCTAAAATACATGGGACACTGTGGTGGCAATTTGTATCTGATGTCTCCCTGATAATTCAGGCTCCAGAAAGTGTTTTACTGGAGATTTATGAATGCTTTTAAAGATCACTTAAGATCCCCTATGCATCATAGCCCTTTTGAAAGAAATACCTTCAGACATTTTAATTGAAACAGAGAGAAGGTAGACTGCTGTGTATAAAAATAGGACTGACAGATGTTTCTATTTATATGTGAGCTCATTCCATCCCACACATCTTCCTGTTATAACGGATGCACTTGTAGGATGACAAGTACCTTGCTGGTGTCTGAGCAACGAGCATTTGAACTTGTTCATTTTGGTCGAACGAGTGGACCTAAAAGAGCATCAGCACAGCTGGAAATAAACATGAGAAGCTTCAACAGCCTTTTAACAAGCTGTGCCCCAAATCCACACTACTTTCTAATTCTAAATATGATGTACTGCATATTAATGATCAAATTATCAGTTAGTAAACAAAAATATGAACATATCTGGGGTGACCCTGTAGTTGTGAGGTTAAAGCAAACTCCACATGGGTGTAAATGCCTTGTACAGAAACTTGCCCCCTGCTTGGTTTCCCCACATTTCCAGTCTCTCAACTGTGATAAAAACGCTCCAGAAAACACAACCGAAATAGACAAATAAATAAATATTTCACCATTTCATACTGACAGGAACTGTCACATTAAATGTCAGATGTCAGTCAAACTGCAGCTTTGGAAAGCAACTGTGCTTTAAACTTCACTGTAAAAAAAATTGAGGTGTACTGTATACGCTATTTTAATTCTTCTTAACAGCACCTCCTTTTCCTTTGCACAATGCATTATGGGACAATAGTGTGTATCATCAACACATCCAAATGTAACTGTATTTTTTGTATGGAGGATTCAGGACACTTTTTTGCCACTTGTGGTGTAAGATCACTATGCAGTATCAGCACAATGGAAATGTCACATTTGTTATTAGTCCTTATCCACAGTATTGGTCAGACTGAAATTGTGATCTGATGAAGGTACTGGATGAAAAGTCAAGATATCACCAGAGCAGTAACAACAATAATGTCTGTTAATCCATCCAACAGCTTGTAAAACAACACACTTGGGTCTCATGAGGACGCTTAAGAAAAAAAGTCATTCAAATATATCCAGTTGGGGTAATGATTTGTCTGTATAACACTCCAATTAATACAGTAGTTGGTGTTGAGATATTTCAGACTGGACTTCAGCAATTTTTCTGAAAGCTCTGCAATGTGACCCAGTCTAGCTGTGATTAGTTGCTACAAATAATCTGATAGGTTTCATTCAGATGACAGAGGCTTAACTAAAAGAATTATTTTTATTTGAGAGCGCACAGAAAAACCCTGGTATAAACCCACAGCTAGTCCGTCTACGCTGATCTTCTCTGTTTTGTTGCTGTCTTCTCTCCTCATGAACTCTTTCATTCTGGAAAACTTCATCAAGTGTACGAAGTTGATACTGGAAACTCGTTTGTGAGAAGTGTTGAAGACATCCTAAGATTGACTCTAAAGAGAGACGAGAAGAGGCGAGGCTAGAGTGGCAATTAAAAACATCATGACAAGGCGACGAGTGACAAGCGGGGAAGGTGTCATGAAGGTTATCTAATGGGAACAGGGTGTTCTCTTGTGAGGTGTGGGGAAGGCTCAGTGGGTTTTGTTGTGCTTGCAAGAGTGCCACAGGGGCTGCTGATGGAGGACACAGCCTAAGCTTGGAAGTTGCACACTTCAGAGTTGCGGTAAAGCTCACTGGTTAATGCATCCATACCTCCAGTAAAGCATCAAGGGCAAGTCCAGTTCAATGAATCTGAGACACTTTATTTCTGAAATTTTCAAGAGGCTTTAAGTGCCTTGGATGCATTCATGTCAGCGCACAGGATTCATTACATTTTCATCATTCATTTGTCTCTACTGCTTTTCTTATATTAACTTTTTATAAAAATACTAAAGATCTAGTCCGAGCAACAACTCTACACAACTATTTGATCAGTTACGTATGCTGTGTGTAACATGTAACAAGGGAAAGTCATAAGAACACAACATTTGTTAGGAAACAAGCCCATAATGTTTGACTTTGTGAATTTACTACAATATGAATAAAATCTAAACACTTGCTTCACTATAAACAACTTGTGTGTTACTGTCTGTAACTGTGGCAGCTGCAGGAAATGCTGGAGAGACTAATGACAGTCACTGGTGTTACTTTAGCAGGTCAGTCAGCTTTTAACCAGAGATTGAAGTCCATCTAAATATGCATTTAAATATTTTCAATATTAGTGATAAAGGAAGGAAAGAGAAGGATGTGGGAGACTTTCGGGAGCTGATGGAGACAAACTAGCTGTGGGGTAGGATCTGAACCAGGATGATAGAGCTGCTAATGTTTTATCCGAAACACAGATTGAAACTCCTTCCACAAGTTGTTGTCAGACATATGAGCCTGGAGCTGGCTGTCCACAGTCCACTCATTTTTACCACATGTTCAGCAACTGAGATAAACCTCTGTAAATATCCCCTCACACTCTCATAACCACCTTTGTTGGACATGCCTTATTTTAACAGACCATATGGTTAAACATGATTAACTACAAATCAGTTTGTTTTATGTACCGTCACAAACCATGCTTAATACAGGAATTTCAGTGAATTTTGGGTACCATTCGAGGCATCCTCTTTTTTAATTTCCACGCACTGTGATGGCTTATAAAACAGAAGGAATAACCTCTTAATTGATTTGAAATTAACTGAGAGAAACAGGTTCAGTGGCACTGTAGGAAAACTAAACCCAAAACATGGTGTCCTGGTGGTGTGAGGTTTAAGACACTTGGGATCTTTGTTTCATGTGATCCTAGTGACTTTAACCAAATAATGGCAAAAATCTCTAAAACTGTGCACTCAATGTGAGAAACATTGTTGTGGTTGGAGAGCTTCTCGCCCCACACATTAACCTTCATTCATCCCCTAAAACAAACCACTGTCCTTCACAGGCTCAGGCAGACATCAAACAATTGTAAACCTGAGGGGTTGGAAACATTAGAGGCTCATATAAACTCATATTTTACATTAGGGCAAATGTAACACATGAGATTACTCTTTAAGGCCTCCCTTCAATTTGACTGCTGACAATGTCAAACACACAGCACAGACCCAGCAGTGAACCCTACCTGAAGCACTTTCCATCTGCTGTTGAGATGCTCCAGGGCGCGGGCATTCTCCATTGACAAGTGGACGTCAGAGATTGCCAGCTGGTGGGCCAGATCATTGATGTGCTTCATGCCCTCCTTAACCTGGGTCAGCTCCTCCTTAAATAACTGCAGCAGAACGAGAGAGTGATAGGAGGAGAAAAAGGGGCAGAAAGAGGAGGATACAAAAAAGAGCAATGGAATAAATGAGAGAGAGAAAACCAGATTAAATATTTAAAAGAAATATATACCAGAACAAGATCAAGCACAAGTGGGGAAAGAGAGCAGCACAAATATCCAGTCTGGACAAGACTCCATTCAGATTAGATAAATAACTAAAATCAATAGAAACGTAATCCATCGTATTTTCCAGCTCTGTTTTAGAAGCTCTTGGCATCAACAATGTATAAACTTCGTAAATGAAAGAAAAAAGGTTATGTAATGATATTGGATGAGAAGCAGTTCATAATCGATTGTAAATGTGCACAAAGAGGAAAATAATGAAATTTATACAGCAAACTGTGTCTACCTCAGGATACACTGTAACAATTACAGAATGTGAATGTGTGGGCAGCTCAGGCATGCACATGATTGTCTATTTACAAATCAAATTTGCACTGGTGGGCGGATGTAATCATGTTTTAAAAATTCCTTTTGGTGCGTGAAAACTTCTGCTGTTGACAAGTGCAAAGCTCCACAGTGTCACTCTGAAGCTGAGATAACTTATGTCTAAAAAAGAAAAAACTATTCCAAAAAGCAAAAACAATATCTTTATTGCATAAATAAAAGATTGGAGGTGAGAAATATTATGCATTGTTTGAAACATGGCTGCAAACTCAGCCCTAGGACAGCCTGAAGTCATATGTTTATGTCCCTGCATTCCTTCCTCAGGGTGCAACTTGAATGACAGTCTTGTGAATTCATATAAAAAAAATAATTTAAAATCAACTCCAGCAAATAAATATTGCTGCAATCTAGAACAGATTTCCTGTTTAAAATGATGGATTATATATTGTGCAAGCTCATGAACTGTATGAGTGTAGATCTGACGCAATTCATCAATCAGCCACTCAAGACAAAATCAATTTGCAACCATTTCAAAAAGTGATTATTGTGTAAGTAAGATTTCAGTAATTAATAGTCCTACATGTGCATACACGTGTGCGTAATGTGTGTTTGACTCGGCCTTTTTACATGCTTTCATGTGTCTACATGTTAAGCATCAGCAAGTGAGGGAGGACAGATGAGGCCAAGTGACAACTCTGCCCTAAAGACTGAGTCGAACATGCGGTGGCTGTGACAGGAGTCCAAACAGTGACATGATTATTGTGAAGTGCCCTCACTTCTAATGAACAGTGCCACGCAATTACAGCGGCACCCGGCACTCCATAATGACTAAACCAATGACCTGTCATTTGTTTAACAACATCTATTCAACTGATTGTAGCCTCTGCCATCTCCCTGCGTCAGTTTGAAGTGCCACGTCCTTGTCATCATCTGTCACATCACCACCACACCATCAGGGAAGCACAAATGGGTGACCAAAACAAACAATTTAAAGCAACAGATACAGATCTCCCACTAATCCGAAAGTGATATATCACTTCTGTGTTTTTGTGATAAAAAAATGGATGCTTCTCTTTTGATGTTTGTTTATAATGTGTCAAAATGTCACAGTGTGTGCTTTTTTTAGGGTTAGCTGGAGGCAATTATCTCACCAGAGGCAATTAAGTTACTCCACAGGTAAAACGAAATTATATTTAGGGTTCATGATAATGTTTGTGTGTGTGCACGTGTGTGTGTGTTTAAGAGAGATAAAGAAAAAGGCTGTGGGTGCTCTGTGTTTATCTACCTTTGTAGCATCTATGTGGTCCTGCAGAGAGTCAATGAAGAGGTCTCCCACAGGCTCCCAGGCGTCTCTCACACCCTCTGCCTGCTCCAGGGCCACTGCCAGCTCCTCCATTGCCGCCTGGATCTGGAGGAGCCGCTCTAGCGTCCTCTCCATGTGCCTTGAGTCATATTGAAAATGCAATTCATTTTAACTACCTGTACTGTCACAATTTGGGGCTGATGCAAGTAACAGCATTCAGATACATAATGCATTCAGATTTCCAGACATAATTTCAGGAGGGCCATATGCTATGTGCACATTTTTATAACAACATTTCACTATCTGAAATGTTTCTCCCTGAAGAAAAAAAACACTTAAATATTCTGAAAGGTAAGCAGAATGTACAGTGATCTAAAACTTGATAAATGTGTTTGTCTAATTGCTTTTGTAATGGATTATACTGCCAAATTTTGTAATCACGTTATGGTAATTGTATTATGTGTAATGCATTGTTGCATAACCGCATTATGGATGAATGCAAGAGAGAAATAATATTCAACTTTGGAGTTACAAAAGTTTGTGGTATATTTCTGGTGTATAAATGTTTTAAAAACATCTTATTATTATTTAATTTTGCAACAAATATATATGTTTTCCTCCTCACACATGTTTGAATAGCCTTCTCATTCTACTTGTCTCTCCAGTTACATATGGCTAAATCATATAAATAAAAATCTATACATAAATAAGAAGTATACCCCAAACAGTGAATAAACGAATGACTCAGTCTTTCACCACTTGGCAGGTGTATCGTCAAATCTAAGTCCATCGTATATAAGTAAAAATACAAATACATAGTCAACAAAACATAAATGGGGTATTTATTCTGGAAAAATGATATGATATACACAGTCATTATATTTGACATTTATATTACTTTATGTGAGCCGCATTTTTCATTATTTAAAGGGTCATAGAATAAACCTGCAGAGTTGTGAGATGATTGAGCAGGTGGTGTTTTGTTTTGTATTTTCTTTTAGTGAGACAGCTCATAGACATTTGAAATATGATAAAGGGCTACAACTAGAGTAAATAAATGCACAGTGTCATTCCCGCTGTTGTAGTACACTAGTACCAGTATGAAGTAGCAGCCACTGGAAAAGTCAATTTAACCTCCATCACTGCAGAAACCACACATAATCTGAGCAGAATAAACACAGTGCAAGGAAAAGTGCCTGACCTGTGGCGGTCCACACAGCGTGCCGTCAGCTTTTCCCACAGGTCACTGGCCACGTTCGCCTGCTTCCATACTGAGCGACTCACATTTAAGATCCGCCGGCGTGGAGACACCTCTGGAGAGGGCGGTAAAACATTAGACAGGGCCACACAGGGTAAAGAGGATGAAGGTACCGAGCAGGAAGTCGAGAAATAGATGAGACAGAGACGTAACAGTGTGGAGAGGAGGGCAGGGGTCAGAGATCAGACAAAGAGAAGAGCAATGAGAGAGATGGTTTGGAGGAAGGGGGCTTAAACAAGTTGGAGAACAAGGTGAACAAAGTGGACTGCTTTAGTGTTTCCCCTGAGCATCCAGTGGTGTGAGGCAAACATTATGAAGAGGACATGTGGGCAGAAAAACTGCCGAGCTTACTGTATTATTGATCTGAGCAGAAGGTACTGTAGAGCTGCTGAACTCAAGGTAATTGGTCCCGACCTGAACGTTTTTCCCTAAACTCAGTGTGACACCAGAGGACGGATCACTACTAATAACTACTAATGGAAAATTTCACCTGCATGGGTCCAACCAAATTAACTCTGGGGATCAGCTGAGGCAGTTTGTGAGCGGGATATTTTGGCTGGCGCAGCAGTTGGCACAGAGTACGAAGAGAGCAGACCTTTTCCATCGGTCAGGGTCTCCTCTGGCTCTTGGAAGGGGTGCTGAGCCAGAAAGGCCTGGGCAGACTCCAACACTGAGTAGATGAAGGGCCCACGAGACTTGACATCCTCCATGAACGCCTGCCGGGAGACAAACAGGAGAAGGGGAAGTGTTTCCGAGTGGAAGAGAGTGAAGGGTAGAGGCTGTTTCCAAAGTGAATTGCTTGGGTTCTCCAAAGAGGAGGCTGAGTCAGGGGCTCAGTCAGCCCTAAACCTAGCCCTGTGCCCACCTCTCAAATTGAAAGAACCTGGTCTAACATACATGTTGTAAAACAATAGGACAAATTAATGGACAATTTCGGTTAATGGATGTTGTTCAGCTAATTAACCTAATTTCCATAGTGAAACATCAATCATTGAAGGGTCACAGCTCCTATATGAGGATTGGCTACTTTTTAAAACTGCGAATTGAATATCGAAGGGTTTAGACTACACAACATCCCTTTGAGCAATGGGGACGATTTTGATGGACATTTTTCAAACTTTTCAAAAAAACACTTAATGAGTCATTCAAAAGTAATCAACAGGATAATTGATAATAAAAACAACCGTGAGATCAGTCCTTGTCAAAAAACAACACAAAAGCAGTCCAGCTTTATCATCAGAAAACATCCCTCAAAAACAACTAACTAATTACAAATAACATGTGATGGAAAACTGGAAAACCCCGCAGCATTTACACTGACAGCCCCATCTCATAGGAACACATCAACAAAAAGCCATAGGCACATATGTGTGTGCATATTCACATGATTTGAACGTAGTATTTTTTTTATAGGGTCTAAGGATAAAAGGTGATATATAATTTGCTGTACAGATTGTAAAACCTTTAAGACTTATACTGTGTTTTTTGAGCTGTAGAAATAAATCTGACTTGATTCAGCCTCCATTTATCTGAAAATCTCAGTGATTCACAACACGCCCTGGCTGCTAACAAGAACAAATAGGAGTTTACGCCTGACTTCAATTATTCACATCCTGCAGTGGCGTTTTCATTGGTCTGCTTCAAGTGATGAATCACCTGTGACTAATGATCTGAGAGAAAATACCTGGCCGACAGTCACACTACTAAAAGATGTTCTGAGATTTTCAAGTTGATTGACAGTTGATTTTCCCTCATGATTTTGCCAAAAGAAAACAGACTGCATTATTTGGAGGAGCCTTTGAAATGATTCATCTTCATCAGCCCAAAGTCTGACAAACTTTATCTACATCTAGTCACCGTAACAGTCATAAAGCAGGGGCTGGTTTGACAAAATGATTTGGAACTGCTCTGTGGTGTTTTTGCTGTAAGATCTCTCTAATGGACATTAGACAGTTCCACAAGAATAAAAACTGACTGATTTTAAGCCAAAGAAGTTTGCCAACTCTGAACTAAGAGCCATGTTTCCATGGTAACCGTGGCTCCTGCTGGCTGGTGACACAAAATGACAACAAAGACGGAAGCATGTGGCCGATAATTTGTGGTTTTCTTGGTTATCGTGAATCAAATGATGAGAAAGTGAAGGGGGCTTATAAAGACAACATAATTTGGTGCACTGACTCATTTCTGTGTTGTTCTGTACTATATTTAAAATGTCTGGAAACTGCTGATGTCTTCCAGGTGGCAAACATCAATGTGATGGTCTATCGACCATGTTTCAAGTCTAGCTTATCCACAGCTCAAGTCAAATTAGTCCTGCATAAGAAAGTCTAAAGACAGAGAGATCTGTTCAACAGACACATTTTAGACATCTTTGTGAAGTCTAACAATAAGTTTGATCTAAGACATTGTGAATAATCACTGAAACTGTAGCAGCAAAAAAAACCCTTAGTGTATTCAACTGAGCAAGAGCGTGTTTTCAACTTTTAACACACATGAAAGGCCGAAAGCCATCCATGAGAGAAAAATGCCTTCATTGTATACATGGGTTTCCCATAGCTTTCACTGGACCCACATACATACATACATACATACACACAAGACTGATCCGCTGGCAGGACCACATGAGATTACATGGCTGTCTGGTTGTGCTGAAAGCCCAGGGCACAATGGGAGACCAAATCTACTGGGAGAACTGGTCAGCTGGCCTGCGCGCACAGAAGAACCAATTAACCGGAGAGCCGGGCTCCGCTGGTCCACATTGAGCAGCACTCCCTATGCAAATTACAGGCGAGAGCTTTGTGATGTAAGAAGACACATACTTGCTCGCTTTTACTCCTCCAGTGAGCAGATACCCAGAGCCTCCCTAGGGCCTCGAAGAAAGCCAGTGTGTCAACCTTCTTCATTCTTCTACACTAATCTTTGTTCTGTATAAAACATACTGCAGGTGTGTGAATTAATGCCAGGGATATTCCCTCTCTTCAAAGTAATTTATTTAGGTGAAGCCAGCGTCCTCAATCCTCTTACGGTATGAAGAGATTACAATTTCAGCTGAAAATCTACATTACTAGCTGGAATTAGCGGGGTTGTGTGGTTGCAGCGGTGACAGTGTTTCAGTGCCTATTAAAAAAAAAAAACAGGACCAGTGCCCGACAGGCCTGATAACACCCAGCGAGCAGAGTTAAACAGAAAGCCCCCAGTGAAACGCCAACAAACACAAGCTGGCAATGAGCAAACATGCAAAAGTGTGTAACGGTAGGGAGCTGTGGCACGAGATAAGATTCCCAGTGCAACGGTCATGAAGCAAAACCTGCTGCCTGTCGTTCCTCCTCTTCCTCTCTCACACTCTCTTTCTCTAATCACAAACAAATTCCCTCTGCAGCCTTGCATCCTCACATCCTCACTCCCTCTTGCTTCCTTCCTCTCCTTTTCCTTTGCCCTCTTTTCATCCTCTTCAGCTCTCTATTCTCTCCATCCTCTGTTTAGCTGCTTTGCCGCCCAAAGAGGAGCTGAGCCATGGATTCCCTGAGCCAGCTGTCATGTTAAAACTTTAATTCCAGCTAAATTTCACACTCAGAGGCTTCATCTTTGGTTGAAGGAACATTAAGAGAGAAGCCTTCAGATCAGATTAAGATACATTATGCATGGAGAAGAGAAGGCTAGGGAGGAAATGACTTCATTGACTTCATCTAAACATGTTGATGACATTTTTTCTACTCCTCCCTATGGACTGTCCTTTCTCAATGTTCTTTGGACATGAGAGAGAAGGATACATTTTCATTATGTTTCCCTTCTGCAGAGATGATTCTGCAGCTGCTACAGATTCACAAAATTCCTCCTGTTGCCAAAACGCTGACTTATCTCACCAAACTCACCAAACACACAGAAGACCCTCAAAACATATCTTCCCACCCCTAAACCCCCCCAACCATCACCCTCCCAAAAACACCTGCAGTAATCATGCTCCCAAACCACACAGGAAAAAAAATGTAGCACGGAGGGAACTCGCTCTCCCACACACAAAAACGACATCAGAATAAATCCACTTAAGATCAATAATTCACATTTCTTAAAACGCTTTAATTCTCCATAGAAAACTGGGATGCAATTTCCCTCTCTGCTTTGTCGGAAAAGTTTTAGAGCGACCAGACGCTCGGGAAGCGGAGGCATCTCAGATTATAAAGGCGTGCTGTGCTGAAAATGGGACATTTGAGGAGAGGAGAGGAGAGGAGAGCAGAGGAAAGGAGAGAAGAGGAGAGGAGAGGAAGCTAAATGATGCCGAACAATGAATCTTATTGAATGACTCAGTGCTAGTGAGGAGAGTTGAAGGGGAGGTGTGAGTCAAAGATATTGCACAAGGTGGAGTTCAGAACATCAGGAAGTTAGTTGATGCGGTTTGGCTGACTGGTGTGGCCTGATTTGCACTCAGACGTACACTCAGACACACAAAATCTGAACAGACAGACATGCCGCGCACATTTAGATTCAGTTTGACTTACGCTTCCTGGGGATGTCATCGTCTCCGTCTCCAAATCAATGTCTATAAATCTGTTTTGAAATCACGGGGAGAAGAAACTCCTTCTAACCCTAAGACCTTGCCTGGGAATTCATGTTTTCCTCAGCGCTGACACTGGCCAACAGTAATAGCAGAGGGGAGGAACAGGGAGAGAGCCTAGTGAGAGGTGCAAGTGTGTGTGTGTGTGTGTGTTTTTTTTCTTTTCATTGGCCTGTTAATTGGGAGGAGTGGAGTCACAAACCTCTCAGTGTCAATACACATCGCCTTCCAGAGCTACAGCACAAACTGACAAGAAAGAAAATTGGAAGTAGGATGGAAGGGAAGACTCCGCAGTGGCTACAGAACCAATTATGAGTATGTGTGAAGGCTACGGAGTGTGTGTGTGTGTATGCGTGCACTTGTGCATGTCTACACTAGTCCCAGTTTGTGAGCTGGCATCACCCACAACTGAGATGATTTACTGGGAAATGAAAGAACATCCTGAACATCCCAGGTAGCGCTTTTCCAAATACATCGTGTCACACAGAGGGAAGAATCCAAACAGTGTGAATTTCAATGGCTCCACAATTCACATACACAGGCAAACAGGCAAACAGACACACACACACACCATCAAGTAAATTTCCGTGCCTTAATTTAAATCTTCATTGTTCTGTATTTAGATATCACTGGAGCTCAAAAGTGTTGTATTCCAAAAACAATAATTAAAGAGGCATTATCCCCTCTGATTTAGCTACTGCTTCAGATTCTCCTTGTTGTCTGAGACATTTTTAAGACTGAGACATGAACAGGTTAACAATCTGTATGACTGTAACAATAATATACAGGTGCACACACACACGCACACACGCCTGCTGGGCAATTCCTGTCTGTACCAACTTTATGAGAGCCTGCCCTAGCTCAGCAAACACAACACTATATAACATGTCAATTAAAACAGATTTTAGTGGGGAGACTTTCTTCCCTTAGTGACATCCTGGGATTTTTGTTATCGTCCCACCAGTGGGAATTTTTAAACACACAGGAAACCCATTTATTTTCTTTTGATCTCGCTGATAAAACAAATGCAGCTGACATAGTTTTTAACTTCACAGTTAGTCTGTCAGCGCACTAAATCAAGGAAGTATGATGTAAAAGCCCTTGAAAATTGAATATCTGCATGTGTTTAAGAAGTGACCAAAGGCTTCCTAGTTAGTAAAATAAGTGAACTGTCAGCCAGAGCAGCCCGGTTCTGCCCTGGATTGTCATTCATATCACAATTTCATTCAATAAAGGTTTATTTAAGAGAGAAAAATGGGTTCTCTGTGTCAGCAAGCCATACCGTCTGCTGACAAGTTCATTAGCTGGATCGCTAACATGTCAATTAGTTCATGCAGTTTACTCAGAAAAGTGATTTGTACCATCAGCTCCTGTCTCATAACTGTCAGCAATACTTGGAGAGCAGAGGAGAGCAAAATGAAACTCAGCATTGTAGAGACCTGCCTTGTTATTGGTCAACAATGCAAATTTGAGAGTCAAAATTGATTCAAGTTGAAAATTCGCATAGATTTGCTTTATCCCTGCAAGTGAATATATTGACTGTGCAGATCCACTGGGATTTAATCACTTTGCTGTGATTTATAGTTTGTTTAAAGTCCTGGTGTGACCTGGTCTCGACTGACACTCCTCCTCCATTAGTTCAGTGGTATCTGTCAGGGTGGGGCAACTTTGTCCTTGGTCAACCTTTTATCATAGATTCACTTGTCTTCAACATAAAAGCAGGTTCAATCAGCCAAAATAATGAGAGACATTTGTGTAGGTGTGGAGGGGGGGCTTGAAAGAGAACAAGGAAAAATCTCATGAGACAAAAAGCACCTGTTTCAAATGTGTATTTAGTGAAGAAGATGAAAAAGGAGACAGGGCTAATGAGCTATGAGCCATTGTGGTTGAAGTGGTTACAAGTCCTACACATATTCATCTGTTTGGGGGTGTTTATTCATTTATCTTTTTTATGAAGTTTTTTTTAATGATGTTTTAATCAGAACATCCATTAGAAATGAGACAAGCCTGAACAAAAAACTGATAGAATAAGAATGAATAGTTAGAAAAGGAGGTTATAATATGTTCATTTTAACTTTTTTTTTTTTTCAATTATACTCCTCAATTACAAAGAAACCCAGCCATAAAGAGCTATTCCAAGAAAGATCATGAGATAAAGGTGGGCAACTTTAGAGGATACATCACTGGACAAAAACATGTATTAGATAACGAATGCATTTCAGTGTAAATGTGATTTCCAATCTTCATTCTAGCCTATACATCTAGGAATAGACAAAGCTTTGTATTATTTTGGGTGACACAATGAAAAACACGAGTAGATATTTGGTCAGAGCTCACATAGATGTAATTTATCCTAAATAAGCTGTTCCTGGTCTTCTCTAAGAAGACAGTTCTTGTTATTATAGGTGCAACAAAACTCGAATCAATTGCTCACTGTGTGTAGATGCCAACACAGACCTGCAAGACAAAACAAATGAAACACCTGTGTGTGGGTTTGTGTATAGGGCTATTGGAAATGTTATTTCTTTTGTGTTCACGAGAGGGAAATAGACAATGTTTCTGTTGACCTCGTGTCACTCAGCCTCCTGACTATGTCCCGCAGAATCAGCTGACAACCTTATGATTCCAGGTTTTAAAGGTAGAACGAGTTTATTGCTCTCATTGTTGTGTTAAAAATATTTATTGGAGAGAGAAACAAGTGGTGATTTGTGCCATGATCAATGAAGTCTCAGCCTCTACGTTTGTGGGCCTGTGTGCCCTGCTATCCACTACAAGCTCTTGAAGGGATTTTAAAGGCCAGTTCAAATCACTGAACCATGGAGGACTTATCTGAAAGGGGAAAGAGGTGGCTCATTCCTCTGTCAGCAGCTCTAACTGATGTTCTCTAAAGCCTTAAACTTTCACACTGAAAAAAATATAACAATAAGTTGCCTACCAGTTCTATATGCTTATTCTGGCTAATGAGAGCATTGCAATTTCAGCTGTATTGAGTATTTGGTGTGCAGAGATGATAAGAAGAGCTGATTTCTGGCCTTTTTTCCAGCACATACATGATTATTAAGTGCTAAACACACTGTCAAACATTTACGAAGATTTAAACTGAGGTGAAACGGTTAATCCTCATGTGGCTCAATGTTAATCAAAGTGTTTACCTGCCTACTGAGTACCCTCAAAATGAAGGTTGTGCTGTGTAGACTGTGCATCTGTGAGCAGCAGTATGTGCAGCATCTTATGCCCCAGGCCACAGCTGTGAATAATGATGTAGTCAACATGCCTGGTTGAAAAACAAGAAAAGAAATCACTGGGGGCTAAATGCTCAGCGACACACAGTCTTTGGGTTCAGCTGAACATCTTGTCAAATGTGTCCCACTGCCTTGTTCTTCAGGCTGCTGCGACAGTCAGTTCATAAATTGATTATCGAAATTGACTAAGGAAATTACAACATTTGGTGATTCCAGTTGCACAAATGTGAGTATTAGCTACTTCTTCTAGGTTTAGGAAAATGACAATATCTGGATTTAGGACCAGTGATTTGAAAAAACAAGACGTATGGACTGATGTCTGGGAGTAATCGGTCATGAGCATTGTTTTACATTTTATGAAAAATTAAAATAGTTGTTAGTTGGTTCAGTCTGGTCTAGTCTTATTTTCTTAAGATGGCTACAATCAATATTTATTTATATTTACAACTTATCAGTAATACTGTGTATAATGATGTGCTCTCCCCACAGCTTTATGGAGCTTTATTGTGTTGTTTAGCTGCCCATGACTTCACAGTTTTGACTTACTCTTACCACTGCTGTGTTGTTCTAGCAGACACACACAACAACACACCACTTGCACACAGATACACATATGCAAATACTATAAATATAAAGGGCACTCGTTGTGTTTGTTGCAATTTGTAGTTTAGCAACTGCACTTCAATGGATTGGTAAAAACGAAAATTGAACTGACTTGGATCTGGATAAGGAGAGGTGAGGGACTCAAAAACAACTCTGCATCAGTTCAAATAGGTTAAACTTTTTCTAGCAACATGACACTTCTGAACATAAAGACTTGGACAACCAGCCGTAAATGAGTACAAAAATATACATGTTGGGAGTTTCTAGTTACTTGTGTCAGTACAGGCAGCACTGCTAACCAAAACATTGTGTGTTTCACTTGTATTCACACAAAAATCTGGCACTTCACAGTCATTCTTGTGACAGCCAGTGACAATCACGCTCATGCCAACGCCATTTGCTGCCACAGATGCTTCCACCGCCACAACTTCCTCCTTATGTGGTGTTTCATGTAAAGTAAGGTTAACATGTGATCAGCTCAGCAGCATCCACATAGCTGTTTGGACTCATTGAGAGTTTGCACAAACAGCAGAGACTTGCTACTCGCTAGGCATGGTCACTTTTTTGACATAAGTTGTGTCAGAGTGACTGTGTTGAATGTGTAAACAAGGAACTGCTCTGCCAAATCAACAAGTTTGACTGCATCACTTAAAAGTGGTTGATTGGATGAATTTATGCAGGTTCGGGTTAAAAGTAAGGGTTGTGGTTAATCCTACACTTCCTGAAATCAAGATGAGTCATCAAAATATTTCAGAATGTGCATATCTAATCCTCCTCTCTAACTTCATGTTCATTGTTCATTCAATAGACCACTCCTTTGGAGCAGAGTGGAGCTACTTTTCAGCCATCCCAACACACACTGCAGTGCACGCAGAAAGTCTCACCTTTATCAGCGGAACCAATGACAGTTGAACTTCAACTATCTAGTCTTGACTCAGACGTAGACAATGAACTCCGCCTTTATCAATGTCTCTGATATCAACAAAAGCTGCCAGCAAAGACATTTAGTTATCTGCAAACTCCCAGAGCCCGGTTTCCTTCCTCACCTTTTGTTGCTGCTCTTGAGAAAGACAAACCCTTAACAACAAACAAACCCAGCCACCTCACAGGCTCGACCTCCAAAGTAACTGGCTTCCCAACCATCCTCCTCCCCCCAACCACTCAGATCTCAATGACAGACCCATCACACACATTACACAGACCATAGCACATGACCCTGGGCATGCCCTCGATCCATTTTTCCCACTGCTCCTGTATGGCTGAAGATATAGGACTATAACTGGGCACTGTAGAGGAAGTCCCTCAAGCCACACACAGTACTGAACCAAATACATCTGTGTATCTACTCTTATGTTTGGATGCATCCATAATGTCAATTTATCAGTGGAGGCTTTATGTGCAGTTATGAACAGACATACATTACAGCCCATAAACACACATACAGATACAAACACATCTGTGCACACATGCACACACACACACATGCAAAAAAGTCTATATATATGTATGTGTGTGACATACCCTGGAAATTAATTTCCACTTCAGACAGAGTAAAGACTCTCTCCCATCACTGTTTGCTCTGACTGTTTAATATTTGCTCTGCAAAGATTTTTCAGCCACTTTACCTGGTGGAACTCCCTCTGGTGCTGCACGGCCCCCACGTCGCCTCCAATGGGCAGCTGCTCCGACAGCTCTTCATCCTTGGCTGTCAACCATTCTATGATCTCCTGCAGAGAGAGCTGCAGCTTCCCACTGTTGTCGGAGAATGCCTCTAGCCGCACCCTGCAAGCACACACACACACACACACACACACACAGAAAGAGAAAGACGCAAATACATTTAGTACAGAAAACACTAACATTCTCTAACAGTCAAACCAGATATTGCAGATGGCATTTAGTCAATGTCTCCACCTTCCCAGGAAGTCAATACAATTTAAGCTGTAACTTTACTACTTGTTAAATCCTGCTGTTATAACTTGAGAGCGTTTTGTGTATTTTTGTGTGTCTGTAAAACTTTTCTGTCCAGGAAGCAGCTAGGGACCCAGCATTTTATGGGAACTTATTTTGTATTGAGCTCTTTCAAATGACACTAAATTTGTTCAATTCGGTCATTCCTGGCTCCGTTTCAGTTGTTCAGTGCTTTTTCCCTAATATGCTGTTCTTCACTTTTATGGTGCCCTCTTGAATTTTTCCTTTCTCTTTCATATCATTCTCATTTTACTTTCTGTGTATCTTTGTTAAGTAAAGTGATACATGAATAACGTTTATTATTATTATTACTATATCCCAAGAAAACCACTAACCATAATGATACAGTAGACACAAGAAGGGAATAGCTCT
>OMNW01028836.1:0-12835 GCA_900303245.1 Selene dorsalis | reverse complement strand
TCATCATTGTGTATAGGCAACTACTGTAATTCTGTATAAATAGCTGCAATTTGGCAACCACTATCATATTAGCTCCTCAGGTTTGGCATTTATTTGTCTTTCTTTTACTCTTTATAATATTTATTTAATGTTTTTTTATGCGTCCCCTTATCATATGAATGATGGCAAATACATGTTAAACAGTAACTATAACTTAGTATTCATAACTATGACTTAAACATTCTTTCTTATGACAGCTGTGTGGACCTGTGCATTTTCAGATATGTGCCATGCCGTTTTTGCCACATCCCTCCCAAATGTACCATAAATACTGCTTCAATGTTTGCCCTTTGCACAAAATATTTGAAATGGCTAAGAAAAGAAATTCAAGGGAGATCAGGGGGGACACAGTGATAAAAGCAATAAAAAGGACCAAAGTACCGGTTAAAAAATTTCACAACCCCCGGTAGTATGAAAGACCCAATGGAGCTTTTTTGTACACCACCTTCATTCTCTCCACACTTGCCTCTGGTATATAGGATTTAAACTTTCAGTTAGGATCCATTAGTGACGCATGGGTTGTCAGATGACTTGCAGGCCCTGTGATTTGTCCACTGATCTGGGTCATATTTTAAATCACGACACTGCAGCAGGTCAGTGACCTGTTAACAGGTGAAAGTTGAATAAAACAGAAATTTTTTTTTTTTGAAAATCTAATAAAAGCATATTCATGCAATTTATGCTCTATTTAAGGGTATTGTGCACAACCCTTTCACTGCCCCTAAAGTCTGAGCCTTTCTGAATTCAGGCAGCTGCTGTATATCAACATGCACGTCTGCTCAAGCCAAACTGTCACGATACGCATTTGAGGAGGACTTTGTGGACTCTGCTATGAAAAGGTCAGCAGTTTACTATCCCTGAGGGCCATGACTGCATGTGGAATGAGTCATGTTGGAATGAAATACACTAGAAATTTGATCCTTTCACTGTGGGTGCTGCATCTTTGTACTGCATATTAGTATTTTCATCAATTAAAATATGTAATCACAATTAATTGCATGAGCATCCATAGTTTATTAATTAATTAACTGATTTTATTTGTTCAAAATGTGCCTTAATGTGATATTTTTAAAGTGTTTAATAGTGGACAATTATGCTCATATTATCCAACTGTAACTTTATTGTATATTAACCAAAAAGAAAGACAATTATTATCAAGAAATAATCAAAGCACTGAATTTGGCATATCAATAAAACATGCTTTAATGTGTTATTAATGTATTGACCTTAAGTTCACCACAGTTTGTTGATGTCCTCAAAGACTCTTAATACAGCGGTCTGCCATGCACCTCCAAGTATGGAAACTAAGCATCCAAACAGGACTGGGTTTGAATTATAAAAAACAATTAAATGTCCCTTTTTTTTTCTTTTCTTTTTTTTTTTTTTTTACTAATATACACTCTTCATGCATTTACACTACACTTTATCAACACATTTCTACATAATTCATCAATCAACCTTTTCGCAGGGTTCTTTTTTTGAAAAATAAGTCAGGATTCAAGTCGTGGGGCTGAATGTAATTTCTACTCAGGCAGACTGGCAATGAGATGGTGCTTCTTTCTATTACTGTTTGATACTGGGGGCTCACTATTTGAAAAATTTGCTGAGCCTTCTGGTGGTGAATCTGCCACCATTATTACTGTTGGCTGGGCACAAATGAAAAGCATGACAGTATCTGAGGAGAGTGGACTACAGATTATCATCTGTGTTAATTAACTGCAAAATTGGATGATCCAAAAACAGCAATTGTTAATGTGGACATCACTGCACATTACACCTGCAATAGTACTGTGTCACTGTGCTGTCAAAACAAATTGTTCGTGCAGGTTTTGTGGCACATGCGCGGTGAGGTTGAGAGACAGAGAGTCACAAGTTGTTGCTGCTGCAGGTAAACCAGGAACAAATAATGGAGAGAATTTGTCTGCTTGCCACCTGCCAGCAGCATGAGAGATGGTTGAGAGAACCACTTCTCTCATATCAGGAGCTGCACAGCTGGCACTGAAAGGGTTGAGGGGGGGTGGGTATGCGAAAGTGTCCCACTGATTCAATTACACACCAGAAGCCAGCACTCAAATATCATTATTCCTGCACATCAAAATTTGCCCACACTGTCAGATCAGAGATGATGAGTGGGAGCAAGAGCAACTCAGAAAGAGTGACTCTGCACACATCTGTAAACAGCTCAAGTGCAGCCAGAGGAAGACTTTAAGATCTGCCAGTGTGAGTGTAGTCATACAATAAAATTCTGCAAAACATAGGTTCGACATAGCAGAGTCTAAAAAAATAAAATAACTATTTCAGTGTGTCTCATCCTGCAGCATCGGCAGACCCCCACCAGCAATGTCATATCAGTGACTGAAAGAGAACTGTAAGTCAATTTGAATTTGGTACAGATGAGTTGTGACACATGAGGGATTAGGTATCACTTCAGGGATGCCCGTTACAGGAGGACATGTGGGAAAAGGCTTTGAAACTATAAGGGAAAAAGACAGAAAGGTGAAATCAGGCATGTAAGTTCACATACAGAATTGATAGTCTTCTTAGTTCAACCCTGTGTAAAAAAAACCCTGTCTCCTTTCCATTCGATACCCCTCCAGCTCTGCTTGCTGTAGTAATTGAATAAGAGAAGAAGTGGGGGTCTTTTTCTGTAGCCCCTGCAGAACAGGCTCTAAGAGGCATGACTACACACGCACACATATACACACACATCCAAAAAAACCTGACACGTACAGACACAGACAGTGTGAATGGAGTGAGGTTTCTGACTCAAATCAGAGTGAACCCAGACCATGGATTCATCTAAGTAAGGTCGTCTATCAAAAGATGAGTCGACCCTGGCACTTTTGCAAAGAAGCTTCAAAACACTTCACACCACACAGTAGTGATTCAATTCACACACTCATGCTGAAAAATTCACCAACAAACAAACACACGCACGCGCGTGCGCAGCTAACAGCACACTACCCCATCACTGCTACTTCCATTACACACACAGAGTGGGAGACAAATAGAGCTCTGCCTGTGCTGTTCTGTAATGGTATTGTCGTCACATGATGGGTGCTGCCAAGAACAACTCCTGCCCCACTAAGCTGTAGAGAGGCCAGGCTAAAGGTTTGCCAGGATAGGTGGCTGACTGAAGCTATTTTATTTACACTGGAAACAGCATCATATTAATTTATATGCTATTTATGGGCCAAGTTTTGCTGCGTAAGAGATGCCTGTAATTTTGAGTGTAAATAAAGGGAGGGAAAGGTGAAGACAGGACGAAAAGAGAAAACAGTGGGTGTGCTCTTCTATCAGTGTGAAGACTAATTTGATGTTAATCTGCATTTAAGTGTTTTTTTTTGTACACTTTGTACCAGAACACCAACCTCTAAACGTGACACTAACATATTATGACCTCAGGAAGTTGGTAGCGTACAGGTGTTAGCAAATCGTTGTCTGTTCCAGTGGACATAAGAAGTAATGTTTTTATACAGTAGCTACCTGGTGGAGTGGAGATCCATTATTCATTCTCTTTCAACTCTGTGCTGGTCTCTATTTCCTGGGGGTACTACTAAGCTCTTTAGCTGCTAAATGTTCCACTATGTTCACCAGCTAGTCACTCAGTTTGTCTCACTGCAGTTCAGAGCTGGGGAGATGGTGTACAGTGGGGGTTTTTAATGTCTCTGCACTAGCAACAGCCAGGGCTCAAGGTATTATGTTTTGGGGATTCTGGTTGTCTGTACATCTATTCTAATCAACTTCTTGAAATTTGAAACAAACAATCACATTGACTCATTGATGAACTGGTCAGATATTGAGGGTCAAAGGTCAACATCATAGTGACCTCAAAACATGTTTCTGGCCACAGTTAGTAAATTCTCTACAGTAATTATGACACAATTTAACTCAAGGATAAAATAAAGTGCATGTTATGTTTGTACTGTATTTTAATGGTCAAAACTTTGGTATCATAATGTTCAGTAACTCAGGAGGGTGAGGTCATACTTTCTGTAATTTGGCTGGTCGGTGGAGGCATAGAACCGTGAGGCAGTAATTTTAGTTTCACTGAAAACAGCTGCCTGACACAACTGAAAAATTATATTGTGAGCGTGAACCAAAACAGTAACAGGGTGCTACAAAACACACAGAGGGATGGATGGATGGATGGGATTGGATCAATGTGTGGTGGGTTTTGGTCTTTCCGTGGGAGAGATTGTGGGCAATAAGAAAATATAGAATATCACCACACTCATCCTTCAAGATTGAGGTTGGAGGCTAGGGAGTGCAATGAAGGTCCTCACAGGAATAGAAATAAACATGTATGTGTGTTACAGAGTGACTCAGCCTCACGCCTTCACTTTATTAGGACGTGGGTTTATTTCTTTAAGTGCTTATTGTTTGCAGTATAGATATACATGTTTGACGGGAAGCCAGCTTTCTGGTGGAGAATAATAAAAGGCCACAATCACCACAAACAAAAACTGTTCATGTTTTTTTTGTACTGTGTGTGATGGCGTGTGAGTGTGTGTGTGGGTCCCTTATCTCAGTCCGCTCAATAACACTCTTTACTGTAGGCTTGATGACAATACCAGTGCTAATCAATACAAATGGGATAATGGGATCCTGAGTGACTTGAGTGCGTGGCAGGCTGCTTCCTGTGTTTGTCCTCCACACAGCTCAACACAAGAACTCATCTGTTCAGCTTCACAGACAACGGCTCCAAGATTGAAAGACAGCCAGTCTCACCAGGGAGAACATGATGAGATAGTCTAAACTGAGACCGGTTGTCAAAATAAGATGTATTGTCATTGAGGAGATTGTAGACCTTTTCGTTTCCTGGATTAGTTTCATGCAGGGGATTCAGAGAAGATAAAATATGCAGCCCAACACTTGAGAGACCAACCTTTGTTCTGGGTGTGAATACACAGATTTACACGGCAACAGCTGAGGTAACAATCAACGGCAACGAGCCCTTGAAAACTGCACTGAACTGCTATGACCTCTAGCAGATATGAATCACAATCACCCAGTTTTGAGTGTAAATATGGAATTGTGTCAGCATCACAAAAACTCTGTTGCGTGATAATTATTGTTATATTCCCACAATTCTTGACAGTCAACATGCAAAGTACATAACACTGTCAAATAGTAATTCAACTCCCCAATCAGACAAAGAGATTACCAAGAGAAGCTTAGTGCTCAGTTCGATGATTAATTAATGCAAAGGAGATAGGAGCAGTGCTCTGCTGTTTTAGGAGAGAGAAGCTAGCTAGTGCGTTGCCTCAGGGCCCAGAGAAGCTTTGAGTACAGCCCTGCTGCTATCTCCTCTCTCTTCCCTCTCTATCTTTGTCTCTCTCTCTCTCTCTCTCTCTCTCTCTCTCTCTCTCTCTCTCTCCCAATTGCAGAGATGTTGCGAGAGTATGCAAAAAATGTGAGGGTGTGTGATGGGCCACACTGACACAGCAGCTCTGCATTCAGTTGAAAAATTCTCTATTCAAAGGTGTGTGTGAGTGTGTGTCTGTTTGTCTGTCTGTGTGTACATATATATATATATTCTTTTCTAGATCCCACAGGAATGCCAAACTGCCTTACATCAAAGAAGACTGCAAAGCTACACATTTACTGTCATGTTGTCATTCTTAGCTAGTTTGTTAAGATTAGGCTCAGGTTTCTTCAGACTGAAGAAATGACGATGGGGAGTTTGGCAACATGTTGAAAGAGAGGAGAGAGTAGAGCCAGGCTTGTCTGTGTTGCATTTCATTGCTTTCGGTTGTGTCGTGTTGCACAGTGGTTGCACTGCATTGTGTCACCACAGCGAGGAGGTGCACTGAAGAGTTTATAATGGTGTAAAATATACTGACTGTATGTTTATTTGGGAATATAGTAGAAACTGTCAACCCTGCTTTGTTCTTTACATGAAATTGTAATTCTAATGCTATTTATATTCTACATGCACAAATGTTTAAGTTTAGC
The DNA here is from genome assembly GCA_900303245.1 of Selene dorsalis. Taxonomy (NCBI): domain Eukaryota; kingdom Metazoa; phylum Chordata; class Actinopteri; order Carangiformes; family Carangidae; genus Selene; species Selene dorsalis. Next base: position 6,838 of record OMNW01028836.1, on the reverse strand, counting down.
TGTCAGCAAAATAAAATAATACATAGCCAAGTATTATTTGGCTCTGGATTATGAGGTAACAGCACTACCACCGTGTGTGACAGTAAAGTATCACAATTAACTAAAACCTTAAAATGACAACTAATCACATTTACTGTATTACAAGTGATCACATTACATCAATTAATACAACAGTTTTGCTTAGGTATGCATAGAAAACTCTGTTTAAAAAAAATCTGTTAAAAAAACACCACCAAGAAAAACAAGCAGAGGGCATCCTCACAAAGAGCTTGGAGCAACTCCACTGACATTTCTCAATTTCAAAGTGGCAATGAATTGGCAAACGCCTCATTCACTCAAACACATAGAGAAAGGAGCCAGAGACTGTGTGAAGAAGTAATCTCTCCACTGGTTCTGTGCAACTCAATTCAGCAAACCATAATACTCCCTCTTATTTTTTTGTTTAGTTTCAGACCTTTGCTCCTGCATTGCCGTCTTAACGCTGTTGGCATTTTAATGCAAGCCAAACCTGTCCCGTTGCTGCTCCACATTTAAAGCTTTTCGCCAGCAACCCACAGGAGAGCTTTTATTATAAAGCAACCACAGAGAGTACCGACTTCTCTTTACTTCTCACGCATCTGAACAGGAGTTTGTCTGTACACCCACCGCCCAAACTCACAGAGCAACGTGTGGAGGTCAAGAAAAGAGATTGTTGCCTATATGCATAAAGATGGAAAACAATGTTCAGACGGGTCATTTCAGATTATCACTGACCACAACAAGAATAAAACAATACATATATATGTGTCTAGAATAAGAACACGATTCTTTCACACTTATACAGAGCAGAGTTACAAACAGCATTAACAAGACATGGACAATCTTGAATCAAATACTGTGAAGAGAAGAAAACTACAGAGGAGAATAGGCAGAGGTTTGCTGCTTATACATTATCAAGACAAAAACCTGGAGGAGACCTTGACAAACTAGATATCCTAAGTTTACCTTCACTGTGAGTCGTTATGTATGGATACCCACGTGTGCCTGTGTCACATGCTCTGATCACAGCACAGTGTACCAAACACTCCCCAGTGTAATGGAAAGTCAGTCCCCAAACACCTGATCACTGTCACTTGGAGCAACTGCCATCTCTCACTTGGACTGATCATGCTGTGTGGACCGAATTAATGTAGCCCACATACATGCGCTGGTGGTCGCAAATCACGGCAGTCGGCAGGTGAAAAATTTCAACTCCAATATCAATAAATAATGTGGTGTGATAGCTGTGGATCGTAAGGAGAGTGTGAATGTTTGCCAGCCTGTCCTGGGTTTCTCTCTCTTTCCGCTTCTGCTTTTTTTTGATTTTCTGCACTGTAGGGGCAGAGTGTGTCGTGCGTGATGCATTCAGGGACTTCTCTAGTGGCAGAGGAGTTTTACTGATGCCTTGCTTAAAGCGTTTCATCTAACAGCTGTCTAACTGAGATTTGTGGGAAACACACTTGATGAGTGACAAGATCAGACCAGCCACTGGGGCTGTTTCCCACAACTGGAAATGCTGTCCATGTTTTATCATTTACAGCAGCTCATGCCCACTGGGAAGTACACTACATGACAAATTCCTTACAGCTGTATAAGGTAAATTTTCATGAATTTTTATACGTTTAATATGTAAATTTAAAAAAAAAAATCACATGTAAACATCAGAACCACTAAATTGTGTGGTACACTAAACTTCACACTGCTGGCTACAGGCTAATTATCTTACCCTGATAAATCCTGCTTTCTTTTGAGCATGAGTTTGTATACTGCTATCTAAAGGCAACTCTAACTTTGAGGTCGCAAATCACAAATAGAAACAAATTTAACCGGCTCTCGGTTAAGCTGGAACACTGTGGAAGTGGACAGTGGAAGTGACATTTGCAGCTTTAAATAACAACTTCACAATCATTTAGATGGTGCATTGAATTGTAACAGGGACAGTTATATCTCTATAATTCGATCCCTGTCCCCAAATGCCAGCTTTTACGCTGAGTACCTTGGGTTGCCAGGGAACAATGTAATGCAAGAAGTGCAAATAGCCATATTCACAGTGTCGGTATCTTTTCATACGTCATCAGTCGGGGTGGGAAGAGATTAACAATCCATGCCTTCCTTAAAGCGTGTTCAACCGGGAGTCAATGAAGAGAAAGCAGTTTGTCAGATTCCCAAAGTTTGTCAAGTCTTACAGCCAGGGACGCAGCAGTAGGACATCTAACACATTTTGTATTCCCACCCCGTGTGATGATGTAACGAAGGATGGCGACGCTATGATTATGGCTAATACCCTTTATGGCACAAATGACCAAATATGGGTCTTAAAGATGCTAGATCTTTAATTAGTACAGACATCATGAAAGAGGAGAGCAGACTACCGCTCCTACATTTTATTACACAACATCTGTGGTTGTCAGTCAATCGGATTAGCTGAATGACTCAACAGCGTAATTGCTGCTTTGCACTGAGATGTAAATTTTGTGTTTGTTGCCTGAGTGATTGAAAAGCTTTGTTTTCCTTACACAATGGGTTAGCCCCTTCCAGTACTTTCAACTGCTCTGACCTGGAGGCTACATGTCCTGTAATTACCATTATTGCCTGCAGAGGCTGCTGTGCCCGTTGCTCACCAAAACTTGCATAGCCATGCTTTAAGAGCAAAAACTGAATCTCGTCCAGAAGCTTGTCCTCCTCTGCATCACAGTGACTCATGGTTATAATAAACCCGCATTCAAACATTTTGTGCTGAATCATGCGCTCTTCCTCATCGTGCTAAGATCTCAAATGGCTTTGTCGCACATATAAATAAATATAGCAGTAGGTTTAGAGTTATACAGATGCCCATAATATGTACAGTCAACACAGGCCTGAGTGTGTCTGGTTAAAGTGGCTCATGTACTGCACTAAAGCTCACTACATTAGACGCTGACATTAGACACTATGTACTGGTATAGAGTGATGGGAGGGAATCTTGTCCATTTAAATTACTCTGTCAAATGCAAACGCAGACACACTGATGTATAGGAACAGGAGATGAGCATGAGCAGGGAAGCTTTTTTTTTTCATAAAGTGTTCTTAGTCCAGCAGGAAAGAAGAGACACTTGGAAATAATAAAAAGATGACAAAGAAGACAAGGGGGACAGATTCATAACATGATCCCAATCCATTCTTAAACCAGACTGCTGCATGGTCTGGTTGAGTTCAGTTTCTACACCATGCCGTGCTATGGGTTACACATTTTTGCACATTAGTGTGAAGTGCTTTACAAACTAAACTACTACTATAAACTACTAATAAGATTATCTTCTATCGAAGCAAAACATAAATCAGTGTGTGTGATTTTCCCCCCCTGTTTTTATCGATCTCAATAAATCCAGCTTCTTTCTAAGCAGTGAAAAAAATAAGAGAGTTCAGGTTGCAGGCATCATTAAAGTGTGTGTTTTAGATTTGAAAACATTTTGCTGATTCACAGGTATAGAATAACAACTGTTTAATAGTGCCTGCAGTAGGCAACATAAACCACTGGGTAATCTGCCTGTTACTGAGCCAAGTTTGCAAAATTCATGATACTGTAGCAGCAGCACAAAAGCCTGAACATCAGTGTTGTGAATGTGATTGATTATCGACCATCTGTACATGCAGGTGTACTGGCACTTTTAAAGACATTATATTAAAAGCTTTTATCCAAATGTCCCCATCATTAAAAGTTAAAACATTGCAACTTGCTGTCTCTGTAAAATTGATTGACACCTTTATTAACACTAAACAAGGAGGTGTTAAAGATCAGTTTAGATTAGTAATATCACTCAAAACAGCAGTATAGTTTAAGTCAATTATGATCCAATGTCAAATATAAAAAAAGCAGATATTTAAATTTTGTCTTGGTTTTTCTGTCTGAATACACTGTACTTGTCCTCCCTTGACCTCCATATAGGTTTTGGTTTGCCCAGTCTCCAAGTAGAGAGGGCTAATGTGCAAAGCATGTTTCCAGTCCTCCTGCCCTCATTGTTCGTGCAGCTCTAACAGCTCAGTGTTTTCTCTCCTCTGGGGATTTGATTTGTACCATATAAACCATTCAGCATGCTTGGGTACAATGTGTGCACAAAACTTGATTATCTTCTCCTTCAAGTCAAACAGACACTGCAATTGGTCAAAAAGTCCAGCATTGTCTCTGATGAGTGCAGCACCACCTCTGATTTGTTCTGCACCAGATGATGGGGGGTAACCATGCACAATTCAGCGATCTCCTTGCAGCTTCACTCAAATTCAAATTATTCATGGGGCTCTTAATTCCCAGATGGTTGGATTTATCATTAAAGTGTGTCAAAGTTTGTTGTCGTCAGCCCTGCCACTAGATATGGTGCCCGTCCCAAAAGAGTTGAGGCTGGGATTGTGTCTTTAATAAATCTTCATTCCCCAGTTTACCAGCTTCTACCCAGTGTGATCCACATGACGTCAGAGGCAGTCTCTCAAAGAAAAAAGAGAATGGGGCTTTGTGTGAGCGTTGTATTAATTATTACAAGGCTGAAGTAGCTGATTAAGGCATCAGAAATTGTCACTAGCTTACAAATGGAACAGAGCTGAAAATCAAAATCCTGAAATGTGGGTCACACTTGAGTTATTTGGGACTCAAACCACATCCATCAGTATTATGGAGTCAAACTGTGAACCTGGGCAAATATATACACAGAATCCTGAGAAAATGCTGCCTCTTTCTCGCCCTGAAATAAACCAGTGAATCACAAAATGATTCTAAGGCAGAAGCGATAGAAAAATCTATTCTTCAAGCAACTGAATGATTAATAGCTGAATCCCCCAGTAGAGTCCCAGATCTGCTATCCCACTAACAGGTCTTAGCACCAGGTTTTCACCCCTGACCTTGAACAATAGAATTATTATTAGCATGTAATTAGAGCTCAATAAGTCCTGCAGGCAATGTACTGTAACTTGCCTGGGGATGATGTAGGGAAAGTGGGGCACAGAACCACCAAAGGGCATTACACTAAACCCGGGATGTTGGTAGAAGAAGCTGGCTCAGATAAGAGGATATGGAAAAGAATAAGGGTGGAACAGTACAAGAAAAAAACTGTCAAAAGCAGAGGAAAGGAGAAGTGAAAAGGTGAAGACCAGATGAGAATTAAAGAGACCTTGAATGAGAGTTGTATATATGTATTTATATCGCGCTCTTTTAGCCCTTTACATTGCGAGTCACCTTCACACACAAAGACATTCATACAACACCTTTCTCTATCAGAATCAGTATCTTGCCCATGGATGGTTCAACATGTGGACCAAAAGAACTGGGAATCTAATTGCTGGCCTTTTGATCAGTAGTCAACCCGCTTTACCTCCAGAGCCAAAGAGACCCACTTGTGAATAAAAACAGGAACACAGTGCTAATGACAAAAGCAGGCAGAGACAAAAACAGACTCAGAGGTCTCCCCTTGCCCTCAGACAGACGCTAAGCGTGGGTGGTGTACTCTCTGCAGTTATCTGAGCCATGCGGCAAATAAATTCATAGCATGCCACAGAGCCACCCACAGCAACCCTGGTGGGCATTCCCTGCAGTGCACAACAGTGGGCACCACACTATGTGGCACAGCCCATACCTCAACAATGCCTGACATTGTTTCCGGTGTGGTTGATGCTCTAATCAATGCTATGACATTACAGGTCATACCTAAGAGACTAAGAAGTTTGAGTTGGTCAGATTTGTGTTGAACAGGTTTGTTTTTGACAGGTGGCATGCAGCAAAGTGTAAATATCCCCTGATCACATCACTAGCATGAGACACAACCGGGCTAAGGGTTGGGTCGTGCTGGAACACAAATATTTTGGACAATGTACTCATTGTGATGATCGCAGTGGAAATCAAAAGTGTTCACAATTGTTTCAGATGGGCACAGACCAAAAAGCTCAACTTTGTGGAGGGGGGAGATGCAATAACTTTAAAAGTGGGAATTACAGTGCACATTTTCATACACTATCCGCTGGGTGACATTCATCATGTACGTGGTTGCAGAAAATAAATTTATTGCATGCTACCATGCATAGAGCACATGAATTTGTGCCCCCAATGAAAGAATGCTATAATGTAACTCGTAGATGCAATGATGCTTCAAACAGGTGCAGGTCTTTTGTCTTTGGCACGTTATTGTATTTTACCCCTTAAATGTGAGCTCGTACAACCAGTGAATCATTATAGTGAGCTCCAGGTAAGTGTGCAGATGAAATGAGGACCCCCCTTTCAGCTACACTTAGAGAGAAGTACTTGCAACTTTCCCCCACTAGATGACCACTTGATTCAATGTCCCACCTCAGATTCTTTAAGAAACAAAGTGAAACAACCAGCATTAAAACACACGACTAGTGAACTGACTTCAACAACATCAGCTGTAAGTGACTGAGTGTGAGAGCCTGAAAGGGTCCGGATGTTGTGATAGGAATGGGATAGTACCAGGACCACCAGAGCTGGGACCGTACGGGAAGTGGGACGAGGACCAGAGCCAGGACCATGGGGCCGGGACCTTGCCGGAACCGGGGAAAGGACCACCGAACCGGAGCCGGTGCCGGTAGCGGTACTAAGACCAGAACTGGGACCACCCGAACCGGAACCGGTACCGGTACCAGGACCACCGGAACCGGTACCAGGACCTGGAACCGGGAGAAGGACCAGAACCGGAACCGCAACCCGAACCCGAACCGGGAACAGAACCGGAACCGGGACCGGAACCCGAACCGGAACCGGGACCAGAACCGGGACCAGAACCGGGACCGGAACCCGAACCGGAACAGGGACCAGAACCGGGATCGGGACCGGGACCAGAAC
>OMNW01028833.1:0-31317 GCA_900303245.1 Selene dorsalis | reverse complement strand
TGGCAACACAGAACTTATGTGTAAGCCCTAAAAAGACAGCCCACAACTGCTCACTGATGTCTGGCAAGGCTCCACAGGCTTTCTCACTACAGGTCTAATTTCAAACAGACTGTAGAATAAATGATTGACATGTGCTCTCTCATGGGGCATGTAAGGCTTTTTCTGTATCTGATTGGATAAACATGCCATGCCCTGGGTCATCAAACAGGAAAAGATATTATTGCAAAATCATATATCACAAAGTTTTGTGATGAATGTGAGAATCAAAACTTGTTGTCTGTGACAACGGTTGCGAGTAATGTTCCTTGTAAACTCGTTGGAGTGCCCCAGGGATTTGCACTGGGACCTCTCCTCTTTGCAATAAACACCACCTCTTTCAGTCCAGTTATCAGCTTGCATAGCTTCCTATGTCACTGCTATAAGGATGACACCCAACTTTACTTGCCAGACCAGACAACCCCATAGACTCATCCATCGGGGCTTGTTTTTCTGACATATTCGCACGGGTGAAGGAACACCACCTTCAACTAAACGCCACTTTGCTCAATACAACACAAGAAATAAATTAGGCCTTACCTGACCCAGTATGCCACCCAGGTCCTGGTCATCTCTTGCCTTGACTACTGCAATGCCCTTCTGTTGGCCACCCTTCATGCACAGTCAAACCCTAGCCTCTGGGTCTGCCCCCATCGTCTTTAATTGAGTCATATGGGTTTATATTCAGAATATACTAGCAGGGTGAGACTCTCTGTCTTTACAAGTGTCTTGAAATCTCATCTCCTCTCAGAGCACCTTCTCTCCTAACACACCCTCACATTCCTAACTTTTGGCATGCTCATTGAATAGATGCTCTACTTATTCCTTACCCTACGGTCTTCTACTGTATCAAAGCTTGAGTGATGTCCCTCACAAGTCAGTTACTTTGGATGAAACCTCTGCAAATATATGATGTAACACATTCTGGTTTTTGGTCAGTAAACAGATATTTGTGTGATGTTGCTTTAAGAAACATGGATTTCGAGACAGAACCATAGTAAGAGAGATAAAGTTTTTATGTACTAATGGCAATATAAAAAAAAAAAAAAAGCAGTAGCATCACAATGGAGTGACTATAGAACCAGACTGAACAGTAGCCGAATTAAGATATGGAAGAAAACCATGCTGATGGCATCAGGAAGAAGAGAGGAAATTAGCAACATAAAGACAAATAATGACAAATAAGAATGGACAGAGAAAAGAAGGACAGACATGGAGAGTGTACGTCTGCATTTAAGTGCGTGCATGTGTGTGCGTCACATCCCATTCTTAGCAGGCCTTCAATCAAGATGTGATTTACAAGCCTGGGTTTCTGTTACCGCATTTTTACTGCCTACAGGCCTGTGAGTGGTGGCTTTTATTTGGCAGGGGCTTAAACTCTAAGAGTAACAAGTTGGGGTTTTTTTTATTTGGCAGTGGTTTTAAACTGCAATGGGTTTCTTAAGTTTTCCTGACCACAGAGCAGGGGGAGGTGGGGGGTTAGGAAAGGGAGGGGATGTGCAGGCAAATGAGAGCAGCAGGGGGAGGAGGAGAACAGAGGTAAGAAGGCAAAGTGGTTATGTGATGTTGAGAAGCGAGTGGAAGAGGATGGAAAACATCGAGAATGTGATGGGATAGACTCTGTAAATATCCATTTACACAATCAAAGTGAAACTTAAATTGTTTAGGTGAGACTAAAGAGTGGTGTGTGTTTGTGAGGGAAGGAGCAGGATGTAATTGAGAATGTGTGGAAAGACATCTTGGTGGTAGTCTGACAGCATTTTAACAGGGGGAACATCTGAATTTCCCACACCGATGGCTCTCTCAAACCCTCCCGTGCATCTGTCTCAGACAGATGCAGCCAGATGTTGACCAGCAGGTAACTCCCTACGTCACTGAACTGAAATATAACACTGAAGCAGTAGAGAAATTGCTAAGTTGCAGTCCAGAATGAAATGCCAAAGTGCATCACTGATTTAGCTGAAAAAAGTTAGAGTCTAGAAGTCACAGAGAGTGCTTTCTGCTTGTAGCTTTTTGTTGTTGTGGTTTAGTGGATCCCCTGGGTGAAGCAGCTCATCTCCAACTCCACCCACCAACTTCGATTACCCAACACAAGAGAGGGCCTGGTGGAAAACAGTATGTTATAAATGGAGACAGAGATAAATAGAGGACAGCTTGTCCTTTCCCACATGAACTGGTGAAATCCCTTTGAACGCATTGTAACCGTTGTAATCGTGTAGCATTAACATTACTGCTATCCAGGTAGACAACATCATCACCAGCATGTTCTAATACCTTCAAAAACTGTCAACACATAAAGAACACCTGCTGTATTAGCTAAATTGCTTGTGTTTATGTCTTTTTTAACCTTTCACTGAGAAAACAAAGCTGTCATTGTGTGGAATGCCCTGTTCACACATACTAGAATTTCTGTGATCTCACCTAACTGGCGCATGGTTGCGTTTTTTTTTTTTCCTTTTTCCTGCTGGTTTTTAAGTTGTATCGAGGCTGTGTGGGCAACATTCGCCATCCAAAATGTATTAAAAAATGATGCACAAGCTGGCAAGATTGACTGGCGCTGCACTTCTGAAAAAGGCCAATTGGTTGGAAGTGTCCAGTCCTTTACGTCTTTCAGTGACACAACATTTTGAGATTCAGCATTCAGTGAGCCGCATTTGTATCAAGGTTTTTATTTAAACTTATGTCACCTCCCTGGTCTCCAAGTCTGCATTTATGTGTGAAGAGGTGGCAAAGGCAGTCTGAAAATTCACATCAGAGCGCTGCCAGGTGAGCTGAGGGAGCTTGGCCTCAAAGAGTAGTGGTAATGAGGTTGCTGCTCTTTTACCCTGCAAGTCCAGGAATCGAACCAGCAGCCTCCTGGGCACACGCCTGGTTCTTTGACCTTTAAAAAAATGACATATTGAAAACTAAGGTTGTGTGCAGCAAAGCGCCCAGATGGAAAGTGAAATACTGTAGTAAAAAGTTGCACAATCAGCATCAGTAATTCCACTTTTCTTTGACTCAGACTTATGAAACTTACCTAAAGCAATGTCACTGTCTGTTTGATGGTCACTGTCCATGAAACGCCCAATGCAGAGCAGACCTGTGGGATTTTCAGGTCACTGCTTGATGAAATTAGATTTATACATACATATTACACCTACCACTGTGCATCCTGTACTGATGACGAGTACAGGATGCAGGAAGAAGAGGTGGGTGAGGCAAACAGAACAAAGATGTTCAAAAAAAGAAAAAGGAGACAGAGAGGGAAGGTGTAGAAGGGAAACTGACAAACCTTTAAGAGCGGACGACGCAGAGCTGAGGAAAAATACGGGGGAGAGGATGATTGCAGGGGAGAAGATGAACAAAAGGAGGGAGGTGTTGGTTGGGCATCTGAGAGCTGGAGTGGGCATAGGTGTGATGAAGACAAGGACGAAGGATAATAAACAAAGTAAAAAAAAAACATGATGGAAGAGACAGGGTGTGTGAAGGACAAAGGCACAGAGAGTTGGCTCAGGGATCACTTGGCTCTGTCATGGTAAACTGTGTCATTAACTGCTGGCTACTACTTCCCCTGTTGAAAGTTAAAGCCCACTGAGACCCCTCCACATCTCATCTAAAACAGAATACAGGATGGTGGGATACACCGATGTGGGATCGAGCCAAATGTCTGAAATGTAAATAAAGAGGCTCAGCATTCACCACAAGGGGGTACACATTCTCCCCTTGTTTTCTCTCTCCCTTCACTTCTTTCATCTGTGCTTCCTGGTTCTTCTCACACTCTGCTTTGCTTGGATTCCCTCTCTCCCTCTTCCTCATGTATACAGTGTGTACCTGTTAAATCAATAGTATGTTCTGTGCAAACCGAGCTTCTGCCTGCATGAATTTGAAGTTTGAGTTATGTTGCAAAGCACAGTCATGATTATTTGTCTTTTAGAAACTTCTTCCTTTAAAGGGACTGTGTTTCTTTTGTTTTGTTTTTTGTTTTTTTGATGTGGGGTTGTGTGATGTTGTCATATATATAGAATAGGGGTGTCTCTGTTCGATTTGGAGAGGTCTGATTGGACTATCAACCTCATGGTCAAACTGGCGCAAAATGTGGTTATGAACAAAAGATCGTACCGTTATGAATATATAGGGGTGCTCACTGCCGCTGAACATCTGATTTTGCATTGTTTTCTAATAATATAGTCTATTTTGATACAAACCTCATAGGTGCTCGAGTTTCTTAACTGGGAGTGCAATCTACAGCAAACTGTACCATCTCTATACCTGACACAATCTCATCTTGAGAACGGCTTGAGAGGTGCTGACAGGAGAAGAGCTTGTAAGGACATAGTTTGGGATGTCGCTATATTTGAAAAATTAAGATATTGTTTTTAAAACTATAGTGGATGGCAAGCCGTGTTCCTGTTGCTTTGACTGTCGAAACGAGGTACAGGACAATAACCCATTAAGACAACTCTTCCTGTTACACACATGAAAGAAAGTCAGAGAGCAAGAGTCACAGTCAGAGAGTGTGTACAGGTATAGCAAACAGGTGCAAACAGTAATTCGTCCAATATCACATCCAGCACACACTGCACTGTTGAACCATCCAGTCACCACAAGGTGAAATTCCTTCAATGCCACACACCAGAACATATTTACAGTACAATACAGTATATAGGAGTATATAGGAGTATAACTCCTAAACAAATAAGATACAAAGTTGTCAGGAATTTTTTTTAAAGAAAGTGTGTTGACACCCACATGGTCTCTCTGATTAAGTATGAATGAATATGTGTGTAGAAAGTATGATTTCTGTTAACCTTGCTGTTTGAATGCAAAAATCAATCAGACTTCCAGTGAGTTCTTTTCTCCACCCCCCCCATCCTACAGCATTTGGTTTACCTCTTATAAGAATTTCTACAAATCACATACTGCTGCAAAGGCCGCAGCACTGTCAGTCTGTCTGAACAAAGTGCTCACTTCTTTGCTGGATCCTTTTCAGGGAACATTTTCATCATTTGATGGAAAAAAAAGCTGATCCTGGCATGATGAAAAAATAATTTAGGTCTGCTTGAGGTACGCTTAATTTAGCTTGCCAGACACTAAGAGCACAAAAAACTGAGCAAATTCCTTGAAAGTTGAGCAAACTATAATGCAGTTTTATTCCCTCAGTCTCTCCCCATTAAATACTTAGGCAAATACTGCTTTACTCTGTTTGGTTGACTACAGTTTTTCATGAAGGCGTGAAGGCAGCTTGTTATTAGTGATATTTGTGAGTGTCTGCTTTAACTCCTCTGTCATGAATCTGTCTGCAGTAGAAGGAGGCTACAAAACAGGCCAGAAGCTGGGTACATAGAACATTTTTTTTATTCTCTCTGCCTCCTGATTTAGAGTTTATATGTAGTGAAAGGTGTGACTGGGAGGAGGGATTTGGCTTTTTGAAATCCTCCCTCAGGTTCTACCTCAACTGTGACCCAAAAAGAAGAATTAAAATTCTCTGACCAACACAGTAAATCAGTGAAAAAGCATGAAATTCCTGCTCGTGTGTGACCAGAAACTTTTATATAAATGCAAAGAAATGGAGAAGTTGTTTGTGAGAGTTCTCATGGCAGCTTCGTCTGACTGTTTTCACCACCATATCTTTTCGGTGGTTGCTCATGAATCTTAAATCCTCACACCAACTTCAGAGCGTGGATCGGTTTAGCTTGGCTCCCCTATTTGCTTGTCTTCGTTTCTGACTCCTGCTGTGCGCCACCTGTCTGGGTAGATCGTTGTAGCTTATTTGGCTGCCGAGCACAGAATAAGAGTTTACACCCGTTCCAAAAAAATTACATTCACTGGAGACTGAATGTAAGTTCTGAGCCTGGTTTAATTCCCAGTCCTGTATTTGTGCTGCTAACTTTTTGCATAACTTTGCAAACCCGGAAATAAGTATTTCAAAAGTTCTCTTAGCTAAGTAATGCAAAAGGGTCAAAATTATTCAATATACCAGGTTCAGAAAACTCTTCAGTATTTACCAACATATATTTTGTCACAGGCAGAAAATAACTGTATTGCCACTCAAAGAAAACAGCACTAAGTAATGGAATGACAACAGTAATTAGGGTTGCTTTGTACACGCTGGATGTTAGAACAATTCACTACACAGCTTCCACTAACAGGCGTCGTTTCCACCGTTGGACATTTGTCAGTAAACATAGGCTGTTGAGTGTTTAACTAAATGACCAATGCTTTTACCATGGCTCCAGAGAAGCCAGTGGCAGCCTGTGCTTGCACTGCTTTGGTCCAGACCAAAATATCTTAACCTGACTCTGGTGATCACTTGGCCACCCATGCAGTGAGTCCTACAGGACAAAAATCCACTTAATCTGTTAAATATCTTAACATCCACTGGATAAATTACCACAAATTTTAATATATACATTCACGTTACCCAGAGGATGAATCCTGACAGCTCTGATGATTCTCTGACTTTGATATCTCTTCAAATGAATGACCATGCATATCAGTCCATGGAACTTTGGTGATCCCTTGACCTTTCGACAAGAACTGACAGCAGATCAAAATTTCTGAATAAACTTCAGTTTATTTACATTTCAGTATCATTTAAGTATTAATATCACCTAGAATCTCATACATGGGTTTCTATGATGTACGCTGTCAAGGCAGAGAAGAAGCAACCTAGGGACACAGCCGATATCTAAAGTTTCCTGGACTGAAGAATTACTTGAATACCAGCTATGGTGCCACTTGCACGAAAGTTCTTGTGTATTTCTGCTGCACTACGGAATCTGCCTTAATAATAGTTCATCATTTGTTTATTAATATTTTCATCAGTCAATTAAAGGCATTTTGTTAAATGTTTTCTCCAGCATGGCTTCAGGCGGTCCAGTAGTAGTAATGAGTAGCAATGAATTTCATTTGGTTAAGTGGGTCATTTGATAAGGTCTCTGGAACAAGGGGAAATAACTATCTCCTTTTAAACTGTATTTTTTTTTCCATAGTAGCTTGAAATGGAAAGGGCCAGCAGCAGCTCCAGTGACTGTGTGATAGAGAGAAATACAAAGGAAAAAAAAGGAAAACCAGTGAGACAGACAGACTGGTCATAATCTATATGACAGAGGGGAGTGAGGGTGAAATAGAGAAATAGAAATAAGAAAGAGAGGCTGACACATGTAGACAAAAACAATGTCTGCCAGATGGATGAGTCGATAGACAGAGAAACGTGAACTGCCCCTTCAGAGGAGGAGGAAGATCTGGAGGTGGACCGGCTATTTGAAGAATGATTTTGGTGTTTTGTCATAGAAAAGAGGGAGAGAAAGGAGAAAGTATCTCTTTGCTCACTGCCTACACTGTACTGAGTCTAAAAGTAACAGATCAGTCATAGGTGTTTATGTAATCTAGAAATTAAAACAGGCCAAATCAAAACCCAATTGCATTAAAAGGCGTGAATTTGCAAGAGTTTTCAAACTGAAGCATTCATTACAACATGACAAAGTTACAAGCTACTGTAGCTAGGCCCTGACCAGACTCCTGTTTGTGTTCGCACTGTACATCCGAGTTACAGCAAGGTGTAGTCCACCTCACAAGAGCCTTTTGATCTCTTTTGATCTCCTTGCAATCGCTACTGTATCCTTGACAACCGAAAAGGGATGGCAGGTAGTTATGTACAGAGGCTTCAGAAAGTATTCAGACCCCTTTGCTTCTTGCACCCCTTACAGTATTTGGTGTATTCAGTATGGATAAAAATGCAGTTTTGCACATTAGTCTACACCCAAAAGAGACATTTTTGAGTTTCTTTTATGTAATTTTTTGACTCATTTGATTAAAAACTAAAATCTGTCATTTACAGAAATATTCAGACCCGTTACTGTTGTGCTCCGAATTCTAGTCAGGTGCATCATGCCTGCTTTAATTTTCTTTGAAGGGAAGTCCACCTGTATCAAATTGAATTGACAGCACATTACACAAAAAGGCACAAACATGTGCACAAAAGGTCCCACTGCATGTCAGGACACAGACCAAGCTATGAAATCCAACGACCTCTCTGTAGACCTCTGTGAATAAATAGCACAGACCATGGCAAGAGTATAAAATCAATTCTATGGCTTTGAGTATTCCCAACACAGTGGCCTCAATAATTGAGAAACCGATGAAGTTTGGAGTGACTGATGGGCAAGTGGGGCCATGATTAGGCATAAGAGCGCAACTGTCTAACATTAAAGAGGAACTATGCAGGATATTTAGCTTAACTATGCTACAATTTTACCTTAATTAAACAGCTGCAGAGTATTTGTGATGGTTAGATTAATGACTTGAAGAAGAGAGAATGGAGGCTCTCTGTCTTCCACCTAGTGTCTGAAAACCAACCTTGCAAAATCAGCACCTCTGCCCTGGGTGTCCCAGCTCTTGTCTCAGCAGCACTGCGTAAACGGCCCTGTAACCAGTCATCTCTTGTTTATGACAGATAAATATACACATTGTAACGCGTATGTGATATACATAATGTTATCCACCGCTCTATTGACTGCTTTCTCGCCGGCTTCGTTGAAAACAAATGCACATGGCCAGGAGGAGGTTTAGCAAAACAGAGGAAAAGTGACCAGACTTGTATAATTCCCCTTTAAGTAAACCAAGGTGAAATGTGTCTGGACATTCGGTGGGTTTGTCGCTTTACGTTAAAATTAGGAAGAAAAAAGGAGGTACAATATCTGCAGCACTCCATCAGTCAGGCAATTATGAGTGGATAGAAAGAAGCCAGTTTAAGTAAGAAGCATATGTCAGCCCGCTTGATGTTTGCCAAACCGTATTTAAAGGACTCTGAAAGCATGTGGAAGTGACACAAACTGGGACAGTGGTCAGAAGTTAGGGAATGACAAATGCAGGCAGGTGTTTGCAAAACACGTTCCTGAGATCACACCTCTGACCAAGTTGATGACCCACCTTTTTGTGGCTGTAGCATAGAGCCAGGACAATGTTCAAGTGGCCTCACAAGTCTCTGACTGTCCTCGAGTGGCCACAGTCCACAACAACAGTGGAGAGACCTGAAGATGACAGTTCAGACTCTTCACATTCAATCTGACAAAGCTTGAGAGAATCAGCCACAGAAAATGGGATACACTGACCAGATCTTTTGTACAAAGCTTGTAGACGAAGCTTATGCCCTGGATACGCTGTCTGTGTTGCATGTGTAGGACACCACATCTCTGATCTACAGCTTGCACAGGATAATAGAAAGTTTAATAGAAACCCAACCTTATTTACCCCTAGACTTGAATGAAATCCTAAAGATTCGGTAAACCAGCAGGATGTTCACTTTGTCACGAGGTTATTGATTGAAAGGAAACACTGGCATCTTTATTCATTAAAAATGAGAAAAAATGAGAACATTCAAAATGCAATGCCCAAAATAATCAAGTGAGTCCAATCAGTTGAATACTAGCTGAACCTATTGTGGATGTAGTCTTAGCAAGCGGACACACAAACTCATGTTCATATCAAAAAAGACTGTGACTTCAGCTTCTGCTGTCAGACTTTTTTTGTTTGAGCAGTTTGTCTTTTTACTCGCACATGCTTTCCCACATGGGCACACTGTCATCAAGACCAGATTTATGGGATCGGAGCAGATGACCCCTTTGATCTTGATCAGCTCCCCAGTTGTGAGATGACTGAATGCATTTACGAGTAAAACCACGTAGAGCACAATGCGCACATTTGTTTCCTCTCGGCCTAAGCTGTGCCTGGAAGGCGGAGGGGATGGATCAGTCTTACACAGCATGTCCTGGTGACTGGAAGTTCTTTTGTGGAGCACGCATGAGGGGATTTTGAATTCATCAGGGAGGGTAGTGACTGCATCTAATATATTACAAGATGTGTTTTGAACTTTACAAATTGAAGATTAAAGTTTTAGATGCTGTAAACTTTTCTCTCTGTGCAACACTTTTTTGTGTGTAGCCTGTTGGTTTTATTTATCTTGCGTTTTTCCAGCATCTCTGGTGTGTGTTGTGACAGTTTTATTATAGTACTTGCACGTGCTACTTTTCATCTCTGTGTGAACTTCTGTGTTTGTTTCCTCTTGATTAACATGTTGCACAACCTTCAGACAAAGGATTATAATTAATTTAATGAGGGTAGGTGGTTAATAACATTTGGAGAAGTGTCTCGCTCCCTGTTAAGTCAAGATGAATTCCAAATTGTTCACAAGCGGTAATTATGAAATTATTATTTATCTCTCAATCAAGATCAACGATGATAAAACCTATGTAACTATTACCCTTTACCTTTAAGAGTTACATAGACTTTTTTGGATTACTTTTTGCTTTTGGTTATAGGCAAGAGGGAGAGGCAAAGGTGTCATCGTCTAGTATAGATGAATAGATTTCAACCACTGTTTTAAAGTCCCACACTTGCTCTTGTTTCCCTATCCAGATCTGTCTACCCACCCTTATGCATATTTTTCTCTCTCATGGTCTCTTGCTGCTTGTTTTTTGGGTGAAGATTTCCATCTTTTGTCCATGAAACTTTGTCAAACCTTCAAACTTGTATCATGAATGACACGGGCACACCTGCAGTGATTTGCAAAATAGCACTGACGCAGAGGAATGCACACAAAAACACAGAAAAATATTCCAAATTCCAAAATTCCAACAGCAGCCAGCGCATTATAGCTGTAACACAAAAATATGTAGTGTGACCATTTCTATGTGGGACATTTTATCTTATGAAAACAATGTGACCGCCAAACTCCATTCCTTTTGCATTCAAATCTATCACTTCTTGTCGTCTAATGAACTTAGCATGCTAACCAACTACCCCTGGTCCTATTGTTTTTCCAATACCGAGTCAATGTGGTGCTCACTCTACCATGAAGAAGTAGTGCTGTTCAGTATTACAACCTCTTGAATTGTAAATAAATTGTGGTTGAAGTAAATCGCTGTGAGTGCTCACCTTAGCTATTCAGTAAGAGCAGGACTAAAAACTTTCCTTTGTAGTGGGGTTCATTTATCTTATCTCTGTGATAGGATTTTAATCTTGTGATAAACTAACTTAGATTTCTATGTGACAAACTCAGACACTGCTTTCTCTTTTTAATTACAGTCCTCAGAGTTCAGCTGGACTCAAAGAGCCAGAGGCAACTGTTCCTCTAGTGAGCAGAAAAACAATACTTTTCAATTGGAAATGTGTCATTTTGGGAAAACAAAAAGAATGCCACCCGCTATTTGTTCCACCACATAGATGATTTCATCAAAAGGTTATGTACAAAAGGTTATAAAATGTTAATCAAATGAAATGACAGCCTATATTTACTTCTAATTCCAGAAGCTGTTTGGTAGAGTGACGGTGTGAGAGTTCATAGCTGGCCAAAAATAAGAATAATGATATAATGATATAAATCCTGACAGAATCATGATCCTGCACCATCTCTCTCTACCTATGTTTCTCTCTCTCTCACACACACACACACACAGCCCCTTCCCGCCTTTCTTGAGTCAGAAAGCACAGAGACAAATGAAGTGATGGATAATACTGTAAACTGTGTGTGTATGCGTCTGTATTTGATGCACACCATCAATCATTCATGCAGTTATTAATACACAAGGTAAACAAATTTTAAACTGTTTTTTTTTTGGATATATTGATACACTGTCCCCAAATCCTCCAAGTATTTGGACTATATAGTTGGTTACCACAGAACTCACACAGTTATTGGAAGTGCTGCTCATATACCAACATCAACATGCAAATACACTTCAAATGATGTGCTCAGTGCAAGCTGAAGTGGAAGTTTGATTGAAAAGATGAGAATCACCAAAGTGACACTGACTGGGAATGATGGATGCCATCACATGCAGGAGATGTTGAAACTTTGTGTTAGTGAAAGCTTAATAACACAGAACAAACTAAAAGAAGCCATCACCAACATCATCATGACAAAACAGATATTCAGATGTGCGTGGGTTGTGTCTCACTCTTTGAAATGGATTGTGACTTTTTCTGAGAAAGAGTTAATACAATCAGTAACTTATTCATGCCGTGTTTAAATTCTTCATGTGGATACATTAGTCTGTTCAGCCTCTCACCAAATGGCTCGCAGTCACACTCAATCATCTAATACATTCTTAAATGTGTTTATTTATTAAACCATTTCATTTATGTTGCTGCTTCTCGATGTACTCAGCCCATCCATCCATCCGTTAATGCTCCAACAATGCATCCATGTTATGTGTCTTTTAGTCTGTAAGCTGCTTTGTCTGCCAAAAACCGGTCTGTATATAGAGTCCTCAATCTTAGTTCTCAAAGGGATCTAATATGCAGAGTAAGGGTGGGAGAAAAGCGATCCTGTGATGAGGGTTGAAATCATATTTTACTTTTTCCTGGCCAGACATACTGCTGTGTACTTTAGTAACTCCACCTTCTTCTTCACCCCCAACTGCTTCAGTGTAGCGGCTGCTTAATGGCCAACAGTAGAAAACGGACCTGCTCCCAAGTGTCAATGTGACTATTTAGTGGCCCTTCGCTGAATAAGAGCATGTGTGCTCAGTCAGCTTCCTGTGAATGAATAAAAGCTTGAAAAGTATTTTCTCCTTGAACAGTTTTTCATTTTGAGAGTGACTTCTGTAAATGACAGGCGGCTGTGGCAGTTTCCTCTCTGAAGCCCTTCATTAGAGGTGGCTCCCTCGCACCAGCCTTTGGTTTGGTTCAAAGGTCAAGCCACCTGAAGCTTACTCGTTTAGCTCCCCATGGTTAGAGTTGCCCTTTCACACATGTGTGTCATTACACATAGTTTGGCCCCAAACATACATTCCTGGCCACATGTTAGCTGGATTAGATTTAGAGCAATGAAGTGGCCTTTTCTAAGAAAAAAAAAAAAAAGAAAGAAGAAGAAAAAAAAATGTTTTAAAATGTTGGTTGTGTCGCACTTGGAAACCATTGCCATATGTTTATAGCTCCACTTTTAGCTTTTAATACTCAGTTGTGTTGCTAGGAGGAGTTTGGGCGGAACCAAAATAAAATCAGAAAACAACAACAAAGCTGACATTTTGACATTTATGTGATTTAGTGTGAGAATGTTAGAAACTCAGAGGACAGAGAGACGTTTAGAAAAAATCAAATCCAGACCAAAAGATAAAATTCATTCTTATTACATCTTTATGAAAATAAATAATTGCATTATTAACTTATATTTGAGCTGTAACTCTCTGTAAAGACGCTTCACTGTTTAAATTGGATGAGACAAGTTTTTATGATGCTCATTTAATGGCTGTTTAAGTAATACTGGGAGTTTTCACTCAGACTTGGTGACAGATGGAACCGAATACACAACTGTCTTAAACTCTTTAAGGGAACTCTTTAAGCCAATTTTAGGTCGCTGGGAGTTGAATTCAAGAGCGTTTCATCACCCCATAGAGAGGTGCATGAAATCTGACTAACTGTATCATGTAACCTCATGAGGAAAAGTCAGCTGGGGCCACAGATTACAAGTTTAAATATGAAATGAATAAAAAAATAAAAGAATTGGCTGAACGTGGCACTGGTGATTTGTCTTCAGTAGCCATTGGGTTTACAAAATGAGAGGTTATAATATGCCTTCAGAGCAGCTTTATGTCTTCAGGACAGATTGGATGTTATAGTATTGGGGCAGAGTGGCAGAAAATAACGAGACAGGCTAAGGCTAGCTGGTTAGCATGCTAACTTAAGTCGAAGAAATGTTGATAGAGTACTACTGGATACACTTTTGGTAAGCAAAGAAAAGACTCACAATGTCTCATCTAGAGTAGCTAAGTAAACAACACTGCCTATAGCAGAAACTTGCAAATAGCTTCTTTAAGGCTAACAGCTTAGTGCTACATGACTGCTACTACCATCACACACTATCAAGAGTGTATAAGCTTTGAAAACACAAACAAGGATTATAGAAATGCACTGCTAAATTGTTGGAGTACTTATGGAAGTGGTGACAGGGAGCAGAGGAAGTGTTATAGTGGAAATCCTGCAGGCTGTGACTGTTGGAGCAGTCTGAACAACTCAGCATGCTGTATCAGTTGTGAGGGCCCGAGTCTTCCCATAAGTCTCTCTAATTATTGTCACAAGGTGTTTTCTGAATTACTGAGAGGGACATCTAAAAGCAGCAAGGCCAACTGTAATACATCTGACTGATGTTGAGCTGTGCGGTTGGGTGGTGCCTTTTCTTCAAAAGGTCAAACACTACAGTTGTTGGAATCCTGTTGTGCAGCTGAAAGACTCAAAGATACTTTAATTGGTCATGTGACAAACATCTGAGATTTTCTCACATAGATAAATTTTCAGATTCTGATTTCGTAATGAGTTTTAGAATTAATTTCCCTCAAAACTGATTCACAATAAACCCAAATGCAATCAAAGATGATAAATGAATGATAAATGTTACGAAACAAAACTTCACATATGTTTGTTGTTCAGTCTCAGAGAACTCATTCCAAAAGTGAGGAAAACAGTTTGATCATTTTACTTTCAAATCATTTGCTTTGTGGGCTCTGACCTCGTCAACAGATGAAAACCGCAGGGCTACAAATGTGATGTGTGGATTAACTCTGCTTTCTACAGGGCAAGTCTGGTGTCACAGAGACCATCGAGATCAAAGACATGAAAAGACAATTCTCTGATTTGAAATATTAAGTAACCCCAGCGTTAGTCATATTATATGAGCCAGTGCATTAATCAGCCCAGAGTTCACTGTGATGCCATAAATGAACCAGGTCAAAAGGGAAAAACAAAACAGATTCGAAGCAGATATGATTCTTTAGCCACACAGATGTAAGGATAATCATTAGGAAATTGTTGATTTGTGAGTCAGTTTCTCAACGTACAGCTGTAGTTCTTACTGGAAAGACTTGACTCTGGTTCGCACTATCTCGCGACCTTCGCTGAGTTTACAGTCACTGTAAAAGTAAGAAACGAACAGAAAAAAGAAAACAGCTTAGAGCAGCTGCCAGTGCCTGTGTGTCTCCACTAATAACTGACTGGTGCTGGCCAAACTTCCCTCATTTCTTTATTTATCAACAAGGAAAAGTTGCCAAAGATTTTGCTGATGCCACGCTCGTTGCTATTTTGTGTTGCAATACAGCGAGTAATCACTATGTTTAAAGTGGACAGAGGGGAGAAGGCTGCAGTTACTGGTTCCTGCATGAAGGCAAGAAACTTTAGGTTTTTAGACATTTTTTTTCAAAATGTGGGAAAAAAAAAAGATTTGTGCTATGATGTGCCTCAGCAGTGATCGAGTCTTTCCAGGGGCACAGTTGCCATCAGAGAGGTACAAAATGCCTCTCTACATATAACTACTGCTAGGGATGAGAGCGTAGCCCAAAGGCAGGGGAAGCCATGTCGACCCAGGGAAAGATCTGATGGGTGTTTGTTCCATCAAAAGGTTAATGAAGCACTTTCAGCCTGAGTTTTAAAGATTGTGATGTCGAACATCTTCCACCGCAGACTTAAGTGGGACAGAAGAACAGGTACAGCTTCTCATGTACAACAAAGTGCAGGAAATGTGACAGCTGCTTGAGAGCAGGGATTTAAGTGTGACTTTTCTGTTTTCCCCTCTTAAAGGCTGTGCTAGATTAGCCTCCCAGCAGGCCTTTCAGATTGTTGGGAGGTAGCCAAGAACAGCAGTGGAACCATTATCTCTACTTAACCTTGTAATACCAATAAATAAACAGGGTTTAATATGTGCTATTTAATTTACTGACTTTATTTAAACTACGCACTATCTTGGTTAAATATCTGTTCTGTTTATAAATACTTAATATGCTGTTTTTTTTCTAATAGGAGTTGTGTACAAGTGTATTTGATCAGTTATATATTGTAGTTTACACTAATTGGTTGTGCATCTAATTTTCATTTAGACTGATGGATTGGTTTACAGGTACACACCACTCAGATCCAAAGGCAGACAAAAATGTATAAATACACAGATAAACTAGTAATTTTCCTCTGTGTGTTAAATTTTAGATTTGATCCACACAACTCCATCAATTCCCTGCACAAATTTTAATATTCTTTAGCGTCAGTGTCACAAATAACAAAGATAAAAGTGTCCTAAATAAATTTACAGACTCTGTGGCATAACAATACAGTGTTAATTATTGCAGTGTTGTTCAATAAAGAAAAAAAATACAAAATTTAGCAATTTATTTTGCTTGCGTACTTTCCTGTGTTTTCCTGCTCTCTCGCAGCCTCACAAGAGTCAACTTGTCCCCAAAATGAGATGAAACCTGTGCTGAAAACTAAACACAACATTAGCCAGGGTGCCAAAAGAGAGTGAATGAGGGAGAAGGAAACTCATCCAATTTTCATTTGCTGGCTGCTGCAGCCAAAACTCTCATTTACTGTATAAACTCCTGGCTGCCAAGAGCTTGCGTCCAAATCAAATAGCCCAGCACAGCAGACACTAAAAACGCTTCCACTGGTGGACTCTTTGGCCAATTCATATTTAGACTGAAATGAGCACAGATGGGGGAAGGAGATCCCCCCCCCACCTCCATACTGGTGTGTATGTGTGAGTGAATGGTAGGGAAGAAGGTTTGCATTTGAAAAGGACACACGGTGATTAAAATGTTCCTGTGATTGTTCTCAGAGTCATGAATAAGAGTTGAGAAAGAGAGGGAGGAGAAGAGACACAGGCGTGTTTGTGAAAGTGAGAGATTAAGTGGTGAGTGTGGTGGTGTGAGTGCATTTGCAAATAAGATGGAATGAGTCTACATGCACTCAACTTCACATCTACAGACAGAGAGAGTGATTGCAGGGTTACATAATGTGTTGCATACGCATCTCATGACCCTGATACGATGGCAGGTGAAAATCACAAATATAAAATCCTTAATTTGACACAGGGTGTCTTGTCAGCCATTCAGCAGCTAGTGAAAGGATTTTCTGTCGTCAAAATCATGTTTCCACACTTCAGCGATGTCAAAAAGGCAAACGTCTGTTCCTTACGTCCTCTGACTTGAGCTGTGAGAAGTGTTTGCGTGTGAAAACGTCTCGATTATACCGCGCGATTCTGGCAGAAATTCAAAAGATAAACTGAAGTCACACAGTTCCCATGCCAACCTTGAGTGCCGTCAAGCAAGCAATCTCCCTAAAATAAAAATCTATACGAGCAATCTTTGTAGGCCATGGAAACACCTCGGCACGTCAAGCCCGTGAGCGTAGGTATTCTCGTTTATACATCACAACCTTGAAATGTTTTCAGAGTTTGTGCTTGTTTCCCCCAGCCTCATTTAGATTTAATTGAGATGGAGCACAAGGTGCAACACGAGCCTCTGCGGTTTAAACATAAATAAGTAAACAATGAGAACTCATTTATTGTACTGCCTGCTTGCTACCCTAACGTTTGCACTAAGTCTTGCTCACTTTTCAGATGTAAAACAGGTAAAAGAATCCTTCGCGCCATCGGAAGCTTTTGAATGAAAGCATTTGTTGACAGTGTTTCTGATCTTTTTCCAGTCTCACTGGCTGGATAATGCTTTTTCGCCTGAAGAACATCTTAGTGGCATTGAATCACTTGCTGCTGATTTTCCAGGGGGGGGTGTATATCAAAGTGTTGCAGCGACAGGTATGAAAGATTAATTCTGCATATTTAATTCTGTTTGCAACATCTGAGAAAGAAGTGTGGTCTCAATAATTTTTTTGGTAACATTTGCTGTAGTAAAATAGATTGAGCACAGGTAGAGACAGACCATGTGACTCTGAGCAGTCTTTTCACTGTGAGGAAACCTAATCTTTACAAACCTAACTTGCATTTCAAGGTCGATGTTCATTTGAAATAAAATAAAATAAATCAGCAAGATTGTGTTGGGAAATACAACAGGCTGCAGTGGTCGTAACAGTACAACTGTATGCAAAAGAAGGCCTGCACTGCCTTTTACCATTCACTGAAACATATCTATATTACTGAGGTTAATCTAATGTCTGTCAAAAGCAGAGTGAGCAGAGAAATTATGAAAATTGAAAAATACTGAGGTGATTCAGCCCTGGTTGACCCAAAGTGGCTTCATCCAAAGTCTCCTGTCAGACTGGGTGCTTGGATGTGCTCTATACTTGCAAGATTGTCTGGCTCAGCCCCACCCCCCACCACCATAATGGATTGCACATTAAATTTCATTTTAATTCCATCTCTATTCAGTTGGGGTAGCCCTCTGACATAAAATGTCTCTTTTTCAATAGAAAACTGCAGTAGTCCAAGTCAGCAACCCATTATTACATAAAAAGTAGATATAGACAGAGTTATTAATTCAAGTGGATTTTTTTTTTTTTATGCTGCCATGATGTTTTCAAGTGATTATCATCAGCACCACCTTCTAAAAAGAAGAATTCCTCTACAAAACCATTTATATTTTGGATTACTTTGTGGCATAAAATTTATCAGTGAAAGCATTAATCAGTAAGAAATGACTTTCAGACTAAAAAGGTACGAAATAATGACTCAGTAATAAAGTAATAAAAAGTTAATTACATTTTTAATGCTATAGCCGTGCCCTGACTGTCATGTTTTCATATTGTCCGTCTGTCCCATTCATTTGGACTCGAGAATAAACCGCTTTTGGTGGTCAAAGGTCAAATTCAAGGTCAGTGTGCTCCCATAAAACACATTTTTGCTCCAAATGGTGATTCCCCAGGATCACCTCATGAGAATACCTTCAAATTTGGTATTGTAACGCCTCTCTCTGTCCCGTGTACCTGTTGCTAGTTGTGCTGCTGTGGGTGCAGCAGAAGCTTGGCTGTGTGTGTTAGTGATCCTGTCTTAAGCTGTGTACACACCAATAGCAACTTTTATTTGTGGTGCGACAAAATTACATACACAATCAATGTCATGACGCGACAGCTGCGTGCGCCTCTGCAGGATGTTGTGCACCCAGTCACGACAGCATTTCCCCCTCTCCTCCCTCCTGTCGCTCCTCAGCCAAGGGCAACAAATGAATTTGATCAAGTCGCACAACCACGCAACATTGTCGCTTTGGTGTATACACAGCTTTAGTATTCAGATCTGGTTGTCTCTCCTCCCTGAGGCACCCATTTGGTATTGGTTGGTGTTTACTTTCATGTATACGTTACTGTGAACTGTACACAACTGTACATAGACAGCGCATGCACACTTTTGATATGTTTGCATTTGGTATCATTTTGTAATGCAGTAATACAGTAGTGTAAGAGTAGCCTGATTATGTTCCAAGACTCTTTCTGGAAATAGTCAAACAAGTTGTCTGTCCATTCAAGCCATGTTTAACCTGGTATTTACCTTTTTCCTTTAAACTACCAAAACATCACCTAATGTGAGGTGTTTTGAACCTGTGGTGCCTTTTTTTTAGTTAGAAACCCCAAAGTTAGAAGAGATTATAAAACAAAATGCAACTGGTATATGGCTTGAGTGTGTCATAGGCTTTGTGCATTCTGCCTCTGCTTCTCTCATCTCTGTGATCCTACATACAATATTGTATTATAGCTGAATTCCCAAAAAAGCCACTTCACTTTTAAGGGCTGCTATAGATACATGCAGCATCTTTCACTTAGTCATTTGGAGCAGCAGCCCATGAAACACAGAGCCATGACTGGTTCACTATAAAGGCAGAGAGACAGATTTGTGGGAGTGAACACACAAGGGTTTGAATCACAGGTCACACAAATATAACATCACCATGTCACTGTGGGACCTCAAGGCCGCAAGAGTGGTGATCTACTGCTGCACCTGCTCAGAGAATGTAAGCACTTTTAACCCATATATGATCAAATGAGGATTTGTACAGCTTTCTAATTGAATCCATACTCACCCTTTCACTCGCGGTAAGGTTCAGCAGCACTGTGGCCCTAGAGGGAAAGCAGTTGTCTAAAGTAGAACAAACAGCCTCTAAAATCCCTGACACAAGCTGCCCTCAGACATCCATAAGCTGCGTTCAGGAGAGAGGGAGGGATTGACCCCTCGTTCAGCGAGTATCGATTGTTGCCTTTTTCGTGTTTGCATAGAAAACCAGATGCAGTAGGGATACTGCATGGGTGGAGGTGAATAGCAAGGACAGGGACTAATGGAAATGTGGTTGGAAAAGGGGGATACATATTAAAAACAGTAATGTTTGACTGATGTGGTTGGATGTAAGTGGTAAGGAGTCATAGTTTATCCCTCAATAAGTGACTTCACTGTCCAAACGTAGCTACAGCAGCAGCAGGATGCAGGGACCATGAGCAAAACTGCTTAGCAACAAGTATCCGATAAAGTAGCATCCACAAAGCCACCAATGTGTTGTTCTGTTTTCACCAACACTTTCCTCTGTTGGATTAATATATGGGATGGTGATTAGATCATAAATAAAATTCATCTGGCACAAGGCTGCATATTAACTGAGGGGTAGGTCTTTGCCAGTGATGGAACCTACCCAGCAATGGGAAAACAAATGTGCTCACTTTTCTATCTCAGTCGTGCTGTGAAGGTGAAAACAACAATTCAGCATTGGACAGAACCCAAGGGTGGATGACAGGGTGGGTGGGGGGCAATAATACTGAGAAGATGAACATTATATTTGCAGCTTGGGGGGGAGATAGCACCCTACCCTAAAGGGTCCTGCAGAAAATTTTCTTATTATCTTCCAAAATATTACATTTTTCATGAGAGTCCTCTTCAACAGGAAATTCATTCATGCTACTGGCATAACTATCCTTCATTATGTACTGCAGCTACCCAGCAAGACAGAGAGGGAAAAAAATACTTTAATCATTAGTACCATGGACTACTGACTGTTACCATGGACTAGGACATGTAATTGACTTTCTCAAGTTGAGAAAAATAACAGCAGGCTTTCAAAACATGTCAGAGCCACAATGGAAAACTGCAGTAATCTTAAGTAAAACTCTGGATCACAGCTTGTTGTATCACTAATGACCAGTATCTTGCTGGGTATTGACTAGATGACCATAGCTGGGATTAGGTTTATGGCAAAATGGCAAAGGTAATGCTCGTCAGTGATTCATATAAGAATGGCTATATGCATTTTCTCAATAACATGTCTTTGATCATTTGTGTGTATGTGTGTGACTCTTTCCAGGCAACACCTGCATTTCCCCATCACTGGCTAATCAATCATGTTTAGGTTTGAGTCTTAACCATATATTAGTGTTTCCTGTGGGGTTGGTGCTAAACTCGGGTTTCAGGCTACAAAGCATTATGCAGAAGGGAAGTGATAGCAATGGCAGCGCAAGATGGGACTCATAAATCACACAGTGAGGCTAAATGTGTAGCTGAAAGACCCCATTACAAAACAAATGAATATGCATGGGAATTGATTTGGGGTGTGTGTGTGTGTGTGTGTCTGTGTGTGTGTGTGTGTTCGTTGTCTCCTTCAACAATCCATGAACTTTTGCATCAATATTTTTTTCTCTTTTTTTATGCCAATAAAAGACAAAAAAGCATTATAAACTTGCTTAGTGAGTGATCCATGTGATTGTTTTTTTTGTCAGGACCTTTATTATCTGCTTATTGAAAAGGCAAGATGAAACTGGTCAGCACAATACCACTTGTGACGATAAAAGTCCTTTGCGACTAAATAGTCCCAAGAGCTAAACACTCTGATCAAGATGCAGTTTCTGCAAATGAAGGAAAAAGATAACTGGGTTAACAAATTGTTGTTTTTAATGCTGCAGTGGATGATGGGAAATTATTTCCTTACTGAAATAATCAGTAAGTGGTGGTGGTGGCCATACAACTGTATAGAAATTAAAATTACTTTAAGTACCAAAGATGAGTCTGAACTGTGAGTCTCATACTAAAGTTGTTCAATTCCTAAAAAAAAAAAAAATTCCAGTGTACTTTTTTTTTCTTTTGAGAACTAGATTTCAACCCTGTTATCGGAATTATATCCACAATATTTTAAGTGGTTTTCCACTGTTGAAAATTTAAAAACCAAAAATTGGGGTCATGGAAATAAATATTGAAATTATTGAATATGATGTGAAGTTTTTCAGAATAGTCTAATATCTTTGTGGAAATAGGCTTGGATATATTTTATGTCAGGGGAGCCAAACCACTTTTCTGCCCCCACTGTGAAAGGCTCAGACTGTTTACTGTGACATCATCAGTTCACTTCTTTCTCTTTTTTTGCCCTCAGAACTTGTGGAGTTTAAATTCTTTGGCATGTTCAGGCTTAATAAGGCAGACGGAAGCATTATTTCTGTGAAGGTGATACTAATTTGCATACATAGTTGCAAACACATCTGCATACACACGCACACTGAGAGACCCACTGACACACAGCTTCCCTCCTTTTCTCTCCCTGTCACACTCCGTATCCCACCACCCTCTATCTCTCTCCTCCTCTCTCCATCCAGCAAACCCAGCAAATGTTTAAATTACACGACCAAGTAAGCAAGATTAATTAAAATGATAATCTACAGGGTGAATATATTTCACAGTTAGCTAGGCGGCAGTTTGAAATTGTTGTGTAGAGTTCTAATGTCAAAGTGGAGTGTTGACCTATTCATCTGCTTTGGTAAAGCAGTCATTAGCTCATTTAAGAACATGCAGACAGTGAAATCCCCATTATATGCAAAACACTCACTATAATAAACATCATTAATGTAATGTATGCTAATGAGAGAGGAAAAAAGTCATGTTTGATTTATGGGAGCTGTGAAAGTTAGATAATGTATATTTATTTTTAAACAAGGTATTTGAAGAGCTAACATCTGTGCCAATATTTGTGCTAATATAAATTATTTCCCTTAGAGGCTTAAGAAGAGAGTAAACAGCCATCATTTTTTAATCCTGCTGTCTTACAAAGCACATAACACCGTATGAAAAATGCCCTGAAGTTATTGAAGTGACTTATTTTCCATTTTATTCTAGTACTGTGCTGTACATGTATATGTATTTTCCATATTTTACCAAATTCTGCTCTCTTCTTCTTCTTCTCAGTTATTTTATTTATTGTGTTCCTTGTACTTGTTTGCAAATAGCTGCTTATCCTTCAGGTCCAAGAATGCTGCAACAATGGCTCCTGTTTCTCAGTTGCTCCCATCCCCATACCGAGCTTAATGAAAACACGGGTTAGATTCTCTGTTCCCTGGGTGTCGGATAATCCCCTTATGAAGTAACTGTAAATCCAAAGTTGAGAATGTTTCTCATCAGTCTATCATCCAGTCTTACGCAACACACACTAGTATCACACTGCCTTGGGAAGACTTTAGGAAGCTGGCCCTCAATCAACGTCAATTAGCGGCCAATGCGCTGTGATCTCTGTATGTATGTACGAGCTTTGGTATTCTGTGTATGCCTGCCTTTGCTTGGTGTGCATTATTGTGTGTGTGTCTCCGTGTGGAAAGCTCCTCCATAGCCCCCTCATCTCCATGCTTCATTTATCTGTCATTAGCAGAATTAATGGCTATGGGTTTGAGCCAGGGAAAGAAGGGGTGAATATGGCGCCTTTCCAAAATAGGGGAGAAGAACTGTGAGCAACTTAGGGTGGGGGAGATGGAGATGGAAAATGGTGGTGAAGGACGAGGAAGTGGGTGAGGATTAAATTTGGGGAGATAGAAAGAGAACCTGAAACAATGAACGAGAGAGAAGACATGCAGATAGGAAGAAAATATTAAAAAAGGATTGTCTTGGAAGGGAGGAGAAGTAATTTGTGTCACTGGCTGAGGGACAAATGGGTAAAAGGAGGAATACAGAGGTGGAGGAAGAGGCAGATAGAGAGATGGTATTCATTTTGATTAAAGTAAAGAGAGGGAAACTATAGAAGCTGGCATCATATCTTATTGTCCTGTGATTTCAGGCTATGTCACTCAGTAATGGTTAAAAATGTTTAGTTTTTTTCTCTCTGTTTTTACTTTCCATCAACACTAAGGCTGCTGAAAAACATCCCCGAAAGTAGATGAAAATGAAAAAGCAGGTGTCCCATTATAATGTGAATGTGGAAAATAAAGCAATCTGTTTGAAAGTGCTGCAGCACAGTCGTCAGTCTTCACATATACATAGTAAAGTTCTTCCTCGCAGGGTAATAAACTCACAAATCTGTTCCCTCCAA
This sequence comes from Selene dorsalis, assembly GCA_900303245.1. Taxonomy (NCBI): domain Eukaryota; kingdom Metazoa; phylum Chordata; class Actinopteri; order Carangiformes; family Carangidae; genus Selene; species Selene dorsalis. The sequence goes on along the minus strand of OMNW01028833.1, from coordinate 7,270 downwards.
CTCCTGTGATGTTTCATTAAGTGAGTTCTTGTGGGCGATAAAAGTGTTGAAAATTAAATATCATTGTGTCAGTGCTTTAAAATAACGGCATGCATTTGTAAGAAGGGCAAGTAATATACATATATGATATTTAATTGCCACTTTGAATGTCTTATTACCTAACTTTAAAACAAACATAAAACAAAGACCTTTCCAACTTTCTTGGTTGTTTCCAGAAGCCTGTGGACTAATCTCTATCAAAAAAAAAAAAAAATCTAAAGGAACTGATGTTTACTCTTGCTTCTGAATGCCTTGCCTCAATGGCTTTCTTCCACATCCCTGCGTAACCCCCCCCGTAACCCCATCTTCCACTATGTTTATCGGCCTGCAGTTCATCGCTATCCACTTGCAAGAATATTCGTCAGCCTGTCGGTCACAGACTTGCTCATACGCAGGGTGTTCCCCTCGAGTTTAGTTTGGCAAAGAGCTTTATATGGCTCGCTAACTTACTAACGTCTTCGCTGCTAACTTTAGCCGTGGCTGCACTCGTGACTGGGTGCTTTGTGTTTATGTGGTAGGCTAAACTTGAGCTGCTTCCGTGGAAAGCAAACTCCTTCTTACAGAGAAGGCATATCACTCTACCTTTATCAGTAGTGCCGTCGGGGTGTTTTTCAAATGTAAATTTCCCATTCATTAGACCGACAACTCTCACATGCTCCTCCATTTTCACATCTCCTCTCCGCGACGCACCGCTCCTCACCTTGCCCTCCCATCTACAGTGGGAACCTATCAGCATATGCTAAACAAGCCCAAACCCAGTGACAGCCAATCAGTGTCCACTTCAGGGTGTGACTGACCATTGTTTTCCACCCCCAACAACTCAAACACAAGAAGCCCAACGCATAAAAACGGATTTTATAAAAAAGCAAGTCACATACAGAAACAGTAAAGTTAGAGATTAAAAATATGACTGTAATTAATTAATCACAATTAACGCGATAATTTGACACCCCTAATGTTAAATACAGGACTTAATATGTATGAAGCCCTCAATATTCAGACCTGTTTTGAATCCTAAGGTCCATATGGCCAAAGATGGCAATAGCAATTTGTGTCTGCTGGTCAGGTCACTACTTTGGTTCACACTAGTGATGCGTGAGTGCTGTGGTTAATCTGCGGTCAGGCAGGTCAGGTCATAAAAATTAACATTAACGAGCAGAAATAATACATAATGTATGAGGAAGATATTAATTACATTCTGTAAAACATATTTTAAGCTTCATTTTTTGTCAAGCACAAATTTGACTCTGTGTTTGGACTTGTGAACTTGTTGTGGTTAATTGGTGACATGCAGAATTTGAGTTTGAATTAATTAAAAATGGCTATTGAGGAAATACAATGGCAAATCTTCCTGTATTTACTGACAATAAACACTACATCCTGACTCTCTGGGCTAAGATGAATGAAGTGAACATTTACTTGGTATCAGCGTGGCAGCACTTCTGCTGTGCCAAGGTTAGGGCCAATAGTATACTTTGCATTAGTCTTGTTAGCATGTGTGCCTGAGGTAATATACTGTGAATGAAAAGCAAATTGGTTGATGCTGTTAAGGCATATTTGTGTTCTGCTGTGTGGTATAAAGTATAAATTTGAGCTACAGTCTTAAATCTGTTGCAGAATCTATACAAACAAATTACCGGACAGGGAGACCTCCTTTACCAGATCAAGGAGCCCAAACAGTCCTCTACCAAAATTACCATAAAAAAACAAAAACAACACTTGTCGACACTGCAGAAATGGTCCTGACAATGAAAAAAGAAATGAATATAAAATACAATGAAAACATTCATGACAATTGATGGAGTGATTTTGTCCAACCTAGAGCACAGTACAATATCAACTAGTGCTCTAAAACTATTAGAACTTCTTGAAGATATGGAAGAGATAAAGATACAGTCCTGTGGGCGCTTCAAATGTTGAAATCAGTGAATTTAGCAAACATCGAGTCTTTTGGGGTTTGTATGGAAATACTGAGGGTCTTAAGATCTTTTTATTTGAAATCAGAAATGTAAAAGGAGGACACGATGCCTTCACATCCTTGCCTTGTCAAGATTAAAAGCAGAAAGTGTTGACGTTTCTTTTCTTTCAAAGCCTGTCAGAAAACAATCAGTGTTGATAAAAGAAGGATGATGTATTCATGATCAGGCTGTTATTTTGGCCTCTTTACTGGTAAAACAAAGGGCTCAGTGAAGCAAAGATGACTGCAATCACACCTTTGATGTTGCTATACTAAGATATCATGGAAAAAATATATATAGGACTTTCAGTCAAAACAAATGGAAAAAAAAGCATTCAAAATGCAAACTGAGGGACTTCCCTTTAGAACAAACAAATAAGATTTCACTTCCATAATTGACCAATGAAAGTGAATTATGCGCACAGTATTAAGCTGACAGCTGTGGAGCAGTGGCGGCTGGTATAGTTTTCTCTGGTGTATACCAAACTTCAAAATAAAACTTGACTATTATATTATATAGGGCCCATTCAGTGTTTTCCCCACGTTTCTGCACAATACAGCACTACTGGGATTAACAACATTGTAAAAGACCAACACCAAACATTTAGGCCCGGCGTCTATCCACCTCTGTACACTCTGAAGATCACCTGGGCTCTCACAGCTGCTGCTGCTGCTGAGATACACTGCCACTATGGCAGGTGGTGTTGACAAGTATGTGTTGTAGTTGATTTGGGGTCTTAAAATAAAATAATGCTCTATTGACTCGTTGGACACAGCTTATACTTCACCCAAAATCGATAAGTCACCAATTTTCTACTCACTGTCATGTCACCGAAGGGTTTTGAGAACTTTGTTATAGCAGTAGCTCCCAGTGGCTCTGCTGATGTTTGTGCGCATGCATGAGATTTGCTGTGAGATGTTCTTCTGTGTTTACATCCATGGTTCGTTCAGCTTGGTAAACCACAGATGTAAACACGGAAGAACATCTCGCAGCAAATCTCGTGCATGCGCACAAATATCAACAGAGCCACTGGGAGCTACTGCTACAACAAGGCTAAAAACCGAGATCAAATTATTTTTTTCCGAACAACTTTTTCATGTCGGGGCTTCAGGACACTTGGGTCAGTACGGACGAGCAGTATGGAAGTATTTGGATATATATAATAGTGTGTGTTTTTGGATGATTCATCCCTTTAACTTTACTCAGAACGTCAGGTGAGGGCAATCGAACATCACAGTATCATGGTATGTAATGGTGTGTTTCATTTACATTGGAAGTCAACACTCAGAGCTTAGAACAACGTTGAGCGCTTTTCAGCTGAAAAACCAACACAGAAGTCAGAAAAATGAACAATTAATAAAATGAAACTAAAATACAACGTTTATTGTAGATGCAGGCTGTTAGAAATTCCAACTTCCGAGTACACCTGGAACGCACCATCAATGAGCTGCATTCGGCTCCTATCTCTTGTATTGAAGAGGAGCATCTGCGGATGTACAACTTCTAACGAGAGTCTATGGGCAAAGAATTTTGCGCTCCAAGGCGAAAACACGTGACCAATCGGTAACTTTAGACAACGTAGAACATGCTTAATCTACATTTTTATTGCAGGTTACACATTTAACTCACTTTTTAGCTAGCTCATCTAAAAAATATATACTTTTCAAAGTATTTTTTATTTTAGTTTATTTCATTTTTGCAGTCTTATTCAAGGTACTGGGGAGTGGTGGAGCAGCGCCCTAGTGCCCTCTATTGACCAGCCACCACTGCTGTGGAGGTAGACTGACAACATTGCCTTCCAGGTTGAATGTGACTGAAATATCAACACACACACACACACACACACACACATACACTTTCATATGCCATAATAGTTTGCAAAACACACACATGCCCAATCTGTGCCGTGATCATCATCAGGCCTGAATGGGCTTTTAAAACCTCATTAGACATTAGGCTGACAGGGCACTGCCATTAGTGTGTGTCTGGGAGTCAAATTATACTACACATGAGCGTTCATGTTGACATACATCTGTTTTTATTTGTAGAATGTGTGGGCAATAATGTGCATGTATCTTCGCCTCATTTGTGCGCATATGCATGCAAGCCATGCTCCCCTAAATGCAGATGCGTGTGTGTTGAAGGGTCAAGCAGGCAGGGCTGCAGAGGCAGGCATAATTGAGGCAGCAGTAATTAAGGCTGTTTTAATTGGTGTCATTAATGTATTGAGGGCCAGACTGCTGACACACGCAGACACACACAGGCACCAAGCACATGTGCATGTTAACCTACACACACACACAATCATTTTGCTGTGGGATATCAATTCAGATGGCATCCTGGCCGTCGTAGACAGTGAAGGCCGAACCAAAATGAGAGTCTGGCCCTGTGGAGGTTTTTTGCCTTGCGTCGTCATTGCATCACAGTGCTGCCCGTCACCTAGCAACCTCAATGACACTTTAAATAGTTCTTGAAAAACTTTAAGTTTAAAGGCCCTTAGAGTGTTTTCAACCATAGCGGTTCAACCAAGCAGAAACGTACTATTTTAGAAATGATAACGCTTACATTACTCTGTTACTAAAAAAGTAATCAAATTACAGTAATGCAGCACTAAATAATGCGTTACACCCAACCCTGGTTAACGTATAGTAATCAACAAAACAGGTAATGTGTGCTTGTGTTTGTAACATGTAGTCACTTTCATACAATACAGTAGAGTAGATAGAGGTAGGTGAGCATTTATTTATTATTTAGTCAGCTGGAATGAAAACTGTTGCTAGGAAGTTGCACCAGCTGTGGCTAATCAACACTAATTAGGCTACTTCAGTCAACCAAACTACAAAATGAGAGTGTCTGTACCTCTTCCACTCAGCTTAAAACGGTTTCTTCTACATCGGTTTGATGGGTGAAAATATGGAGAATGGGCTGTCGTGTTGTTCAACAGTGGTGAGTTCAGAAAAAAAACCAACTCGCTGACGTAGCTGTCAGAGTAGCACCAAGAAGCTAGCTTGTTAGCAGATGAGTGTGTAGATGCCTGACAGCAGCCTCACAGGCAGGAGTTATCAAAGATTTCTGTTAGCAGCTATGTGCAGTTATGTGTTTCATACTGTTGTTCGGAGCTGGCTATGACGTTAAAATCTCTGAATTTGGAACTTCATGGCAGATCTCTGAAGCTAGCATTGCTAGAGAAGTTGTTGGCTTTTCCCCTGGAGAATGAAGCTAGCACGCTTCAGTGTTAATGTTAACACCCCTGATGATGAATATTTACTACTTCATCCACATGAATATTGGAAAAAAAAAAAAGCCTCAAAAGGGCTTATCCTAATAACAGTGTGGACGGGAGGTATTAGTTAAACAGAGTCCTGAAAAGCCACATGGGAAAGGTGAACAGTATGACCAATGTGACAACCTATCCAATTAATTTGTTTTGTATATTCCCAGGCTTCACCCAGTGCTGCTGCGGCACCCAAAGCAGCAAGAGAGGGTCAGGAAGAGACGGGAGCTAATGAAACGAGAGCTGCAGGGGAGGATGTGGAGGAGGACAGCTGCCAGCATGCTGCTGTGGGAGAGTCAAGAAGGACAGAAGCAACAGGTGAGATTGACAGCATGCACGTGCACACATAGGGCCCAAAGGGTGCTTGAGCCCCTACCCTTTTTGCCCGGTATTAAAAAAATGCCCCTTTTATGTGCTTTTTAATAAATAAATAAATTCCTGTCGTGCGTGGGGATGTAAAAAACGGCGGTATAAAAATGCCACGATTATCGACCGTACGCATTTCCTTGTAATACCGTGTCACCGTATTGTGTGCGTTGAGCCTAAAGCTGCTTCTCTGTCCGCTTCTGCTCCGCTCAGTCTCTCACTGAGTGGCAGGGCTGCCCCCCCCCTGCCGTGTGCTGCACATAGATGAGATGTAAGAGCGGAGCGACTTAAACCTTTGTGAGTTATAAATCCATTAACATAACTTCCGTGTGGGGGCTGACAAGTCTCCTACCACTGATTCAGGAAAGTGCCCATTTGCGTTTGTTTAGCTAACTGCTTGTTAACAAGAGTTGAGAACCTCCCTCCTCTGTCTAACATCAGCTGAATGTAGTGAACAGCAGCAGCAACAGGAGGAATCACTCACTCAACTTAACTTCACTGACTATTTGAATTTGTTTCCAGATACTGAGTTTATTGTGACTGTCATAAACATTGCTGTTTCTACTATAGAAACATTCACAGTAGTCATTTCTTGGTTTTGTCACATTTTAGATGTGTAGCTTGTACTTCTAGTTTGCACTTGCACTCCCATGATTTTTTGTTAATATGCACCTTGAAAAACCATTGACATTGAGCCCCTGCCCCTCTATAATCATGTGCACGTCCCTGATTGACAGCAAAACCAACAAGTTGCTTTGTCTTATATGAAAGGTTTCTCATCTGTTTGAGGAACTGTCTATCGGTGGCTAGGGTTACCAACCGTCCCTTAAAACACGGACTCGTCCTGTATTTGGAAACTAAAAGATGTGGCCCTTATTGAACTGACAAGGGACGTACTTTCCATATTTTTGGAAACCCATGTTGGCCGATTTGTATTATAATGAAACGGTGCAGTTCTGTCTGCTGCTGCTGACTCTGCCTGTCTGAAGCGCTGTCAGTGTTGCTATGACACGCATGCGACACCACTTTCAGAGACGTGGCCGATGCATGATGCTACCCAGAAAAAAAAGAAAGAAAGAAAAAAAAAACGATCACAGAAGTATAGAAAAGAACGAGAAAAGGAACACGAATGACAGGAAAAGGTCAGAGATAATTCAGCGTGGTTCAGGAGACAATCATAGAGGAACGAGAGGCTTCGGAGGAGTCAGGGAGCTCTTTCACAGTTTGTTGTTCACCAGGCATCTCTAGAGGCTGATATGGCATGTATTAATAATCATATTGATTTTATTCAACCCAAATCTGGTTGATTGATAGGGTAGCATAACAGGGGAGCTAATCTGAAAGCATAGCTAGAGAAGCTGAACCACAGCAAAGCTGTCAGGATAGCCCATGGGGAAGGAAGGCCTACTGCAAAATGTTTAATCACATGTAGTTCACTGCTCCGCAGTCATAAACTGTGATTGTCTGTTCATCATATTTAAGGTTTACTCTAACAGTAATGTAGTACAAAAAGAAACCTTAACTGATACTGAACTAATAAAATAATAATAATGGTAATTATTATTAAAATGATGTTATATATTATATATATATATATTTTATTATATATATTTCTTCTCCATGTGTTTTGTCA
>OMNW01028828.1:0-19053 GCA_900303245.1 Selene dorsalis | reverse complement strand
AAATACAGGATATGTCCTCAGAAGCGTCAGAACAGATCCGTTCCCGGTTCCTGTTTTAGTCCCGGTCCCGGTTCTGATCCCGGTCCCGGTTCTGGTCCCGGTTCCGGTACCGGTTGCGGTCTCGGTTCTGGTACCGGTCCCGGTTCTGGTTCCGGTTTCGGTACCGGTTGCGGTCCCGGTTCTGGTACCGTTCCCGGTTCTGATCCCGGTACCGGTTCTCGTCCCGGTACCGGTTCTGATCCCGGTCCCGGTTCTGATCCCGGTCCCGGTTCTGGTCCCGGTTGCGGTCTCGGTTCTGGTCCCGGTCCAAGTTCTGGTTCCGGTACCGGTTCTAGTGGTCCTGGTTCCGGTTCCGGTGCGGTCCCGACTCCGTTGGTCCTGGTCCTGTCCCATTCCTACTAGAGCATCTGGACCCTTTGAGGCTTTTATATCCCCGCGGTTCAATTCCACCCGGTAGATGGTCAGTCCCTCACTGTCTGCAACCTGCGCACGAATTCAGAGCATTCGTGCACATTTGTGAGACGCGTCCTTGCAGCACTGCGGAAACCCAGACTTTAGACTTAAGAAATACTATTTTCCGATTGACTGAAAGGTCGCTGATTCAATACAGCGGTATGGATGGACTAAACAAAGTGATCTGCCTTTGCATCATCTATTCATAGGTTACAAATTTACGTGCGGCGAGTTTTATCACTTCTCAGCCAGAAATGTCATGAGTGGCGTGTGAGCGTGTGAACTTGTTAAATGCGTGTAGACTTGAGAGCCATGGGCCACATTGTAATCTGTTTCTTTGTACTTTGTTTTGGTATCTAGTTTGTCCGCGCGTGCGTGTTAACGCATGTATGCATGCACGAGTTTCACAGTGTCTGAGTCCCATCCCCACACCCACATGCAAAATGGCACCTTGCGCTGTCCAGGTGTAAAGGTACTAATGCTGACTGGACAGACATGGAGACCACCTGTTCGAATCCCTGTCGATCTGTGGCCCGTGCAAGTATCCATATGATTGTCAAAGCTTTTACGGGCTTTATCAAGTGTGGCCAGTCACATGGAGTATTAAGTCCAAGGCTAAGTTTCTTTTCCGGTTCAACTTTGGAGCTGTCACTGGTTGGTCTGGCTTTACCCAGAGGGAGAACCCTACAGGCTACTGAAGAGCTCCAGCTTGACTCTCTTCCAACATGAGTAAGTAATTTGTCAGTTACAAAATGTTAAGTGTCGGGTTTTTTTATTAGGTAACGGCTACAGACGCCATGCTAACTTTAGCTAACTTGCCGTTGGTGATGCCGTTGCTATAGCAAGCATGTTTACTACCCGTTAGCATGTCATGCTAATGCTAATATGAGCCAACGGTGGAGCCGAGTTATTTTGTTTTTTTACTCTCTATTGTACAGATGGTAACTTTATTCAGTTGTGCTTATTGTTGTGTGTTGGACGGCCGCTTTCACCGGGCTTATTTGCACATTGCTGGTGACAAGACAAAGGGAGGGTGGAGGCTGAACAGAGGTCGAAAATGTGGCCGACGATGATTTTGTTTTGGTCTGAGACGCCGGTGGTCCAGTGCGGCATCTGGTGGACGATCGTTTCCAGAGTCATTAAGACATTAATTAGTCACATTTCTCTCATTGTGTAGGAGTCTGGAGAGTAACAGCAGTAAAGTCAGTCTAACCATCACGTTGTTGGTCAATCACAGGGACTTAGACTGAGCTAATAAACCGCCCACCCTTTATTACGCCATTAATATGTTGTCCTTACAACTATAAGCCTTTCATTGCTAATCCAAGTCTAGCACATGATGAAATGTATGCACTGTAATAGTTAGAGAGGCGGCTTAATGTGGAGTTATTAAAGTGAGACTGTACAGAAACTGGGTGGCACACACATCATACGTCCAGGGTTTGGCTGGACTTTTCAGACCGGCCAAGCAAAATGAAGAGATTTAAGAAAATATCCATTTGTTATTGTTCTACAATACACCCTCACTTGGCAAACAGCGCTTATGTGATGCAACTGTCAAGAGTAACCAATAGTAACATGTAGCAACAAACACAGTTTTTTAGCCTCTAGCCTATGAGTAATGAGTCTGAATGATTCAGAGTTTTTTAATTCTGGATGGATGGCCCAGTGTGTGTGTGTGTGTGTGTGTGTGTGTGTGTGTGTGTGTGTATGTACATATCTGTTTTCAGACTTTAGGCAGATGTCCTTAAGGGTGTAAGGAAGTGTAATGTTTAGACAAGCAGCCAGATAGTCACTCATGCTGAAGTTGTCCACTTCTACTCAGCCTTTGCCTCCCTGTTTTATTTTTTATTTTTTTTCACATTGTCTATCTGTATTTCAGTAACACGTTTTTTCACAAGGGGAATTCCAATTTATTCAAAGTGGTAGAGTATCAAGATGGGACATTCTTACAAATTTCCCTAAAATCTAATATACTATGACAGTTTTCAGAAGATAAATACATACAAAGCTCAGTCTAATTCAACCCAGTGGAATATCCCTAAAATTATAAATATCATTTCAGGGATATGAGATTATACATGATTATAAAACCAGAGTATGTGGAAGTGATCATCAAACTGGTGGCAAAACATAGAAATTACCATAAAACATTGTTATAATACTAAATAGGGTAAGATTTCACCTAATATCAAGTGACATTGGCCATACATATGTAAAAATACTCACATTGGACATGTACAATGCTGTGATTCGATTTAACAGCTCTCTCATAGATTCAACCTTAATGTTCAGTTTTTTGCTGACCTTGTCTGTCAAGCTCATAGTTAAAGGTGTTTTTTTTTTTGTTTTTTTTTATAGTAGATTATCGTGATGACCAGCAGGATTACTGTTACAAAAGAAATCCAAAGGGACCATAACCACCTCCCATGTAAAAATCCTTTGTATTTAACTACTGTAAATAAGATCACAAACCTGTTCTGAAATGAGTTATGTTTATAGGCCTTTTTCATAAAATTAGGAAAAGCCATGAGTAGATAAAATTTTGTTTTTGTTTTTTCTTATGTCCTGAAATGTAATTGTGTGTTGATCTAACTTTTCATTTGGTCTTTTTTTTGTCACATGGTTTACAGTGGCATTGTGATGGACACTCTTTATTGTGGTACCTTTTAAAAAAGATTTAGTTCTCAAACTAGACTTTTATCCTGCATGTGTCTCAAGAAATCTTCAAGATAAAGGTCTAAGAAGTATGAGTGTTAATACATTGCAGGGCTATTCTATGAAATTGCACCGAATTGTTCATGTCCCACCCTTGGAATAACAGATCCCACCATTTATTCAGACATAAATCCTGTTATATGTAATAAACTGACGTGATTTTCAGCCCTGGAGGTTTTGCGTGAACAAAGACTTGTCTTTGTATGGATCATATGTTGCCTTGAGACTGTTTAGCATGTGATTTATTTTACGGAAAGTAAAAGTCTAATGTCAACGATCTACTAACATACACATATAAATTATAATATTATTTTACTTTGTCTCAGAGCTACACTGGTGATTTCTGAACTGGTTAAGGTCATGATACTGGATTAAAAAACACATTAAACATGAATATCTTAAGCAGCTGTTATTATAAAGGCAGGTAAAGTGTTACAGTGAGGACCCCTGCTGGAAAGCTGCACATATTGTTAGGGTGGTTGACCAGACTCAGACCACTGAAACAAGACTCTGCTTGTCCCTGTCTCATAGTAGATATTCTATATTCCTTTATTTCATATTATGTAATCCTTAGTATATGCAGTCTGTATTGTGCATGACCTGACTGCTGCTTGAGTCATATCTGTTTGTTGTGATACAAGCCTAAAGACCCTTGACATTATGTACAATAACAAAGAGTGTATGGTTTTGATGATGACGGTTAGTTGATTATCAGTGGATCTTTCCTTTCTTTTCCCATGTCAGATTATTACTTGGCACTGCCTGTGGGGGAAAGAGAAACAGTTAGTGGGGGAGGGGGGAAGCTAGTCATCACAGTCATGTCTGTACCTGTTGCTCCAGATATGGGCAACTCAGGAACGAATACAGGATATGATACATACAGCCACACTTCCCTGCACTTTTTGTATTAACAAAAAGTGTACCAACAACTGAGGTAAAACTCAAAACTGCAAAATTTTAGCACTGTGTTGGATTTTATAAAACTGTGAAATGTATTTTCCTATAAAATCAGAAAAGAAAGTTGTAACTTTACCAAAGTGCAGGGCCTAGGGAAGTTAAAATGTATAATATATAGTAGATGTATGAAACTGAAATCCTCAAGTTAAATACAGGCACCTTGAACTATCAAGTTAAACTTCACCGCTGACTTAAGATATGACCAACCTCACTCCACTGCTCATGCTTAAAATTTGTGATCACAGATATCAGAGAGTGAGATCATCTTATCATCAGTGCACACCCTTGAAGCTGCATTAAAAACTTCTTGATGAAGACTTTGTGGAATTAATATATGCTGCTGTTTGATGTATCCACATCATTTTTTATAACAAATCAACTGCCTACTGACAGGATAACTCTTGAATAGACACATAAAGTTAATCAACAGCCACTGAACAGCAAAGAAAAAGCTGCATAATTTAATATTTGTAGAGTGGATAACATGTCTGGTCTTCAATTCCCCCTTAAATGGAAATGGGCAAACACAACCTTTTTGAAGGACATAAACCAGAGAACGGCCGCACGAGGTTATAAATTATATTGACCTGTTGTTGTGAGAAATTAATGGAATTTCCTGCAAACGTTTGAAGTCTCAGCGTGTAGCTGTTCTTGACCAGTCGGCTCGAGAAGGTCAACAGACGCAGGCGGTACCTGATTGGTATTCTAACTCACTCGGCTGCAAAGTGGGGAATGGACTTAAAAGAATTCATCCAAGGTTCTGACAGTAACCACGCAGGGTCAAGTGTTTCCATGGTGACTCCAAATGGAGGGCGCTCCAAAGGCAGGACTCTTCTCTGTATTACATCGGACTTTCAGGTTGAATCAAATAGAGTAAGACTGGATGGTGTGGATGTGTGGCACTTTGACCCAAACAATAATTAGGAAGTAGTTTAATTTGGTTGAAACATCATTTTATTGAATGTGTTGTAATGACTAAGATAAAGCACTGTCGGCTGCTGAGTAAACACCCATGCACTAAATAATATCACCACTGGGAGTCAGTATGCAGTTCAGCTCACTCTTTGCCCTCTCATTGATTGTCTCTCCAGGAATATGTTTCTTATGGGAGAGGATCACATTTACAAAAAAATGTTTGTTTTTTCTGTATTCTGACTTTTTCTTTTTTCTTTTTGGCCCTAATCCTCTTCTGTAGTTTCAAAGTATGAGGCTACTCTGCACTACATGGGACTGAGCAAAGTCTAGCGGACAGTTGTGGACAATGGACAGTTTTTGGTCATTATTTGAACAGATTGCATTGTTTCAGGTTATCTTCTTGGACGTTAGGTAATAGATGTTTGAGTTTGGGAAATCATGGTAGATTGTGACTGAGATTGTGTCAGGTATGATTTTCAGTTAATTTATGGGATTATAGTTTGTGTGCTTGTCGGTGACTAGAGTGACTGACAGGGACGATGGCTCTGACTTAACTGTTTTGTTAAAGTATATGAGACATTTCATGTGATTTGATATGATTTTATGATTCATTTTATTTGGCCATGTTAACTGCAGGGTTACTGTTTAGGTTGGAGTCAGCACCCTTTAGGTCATGCATGTGTCCACAAGTGCAAATCATGCTGTGAAATGAAATGACCATTGTGCACAGTTTAGTGCCATCTAGAGGTGAGGTAGCAGACTGTAACCAACTGACCACCCCTCCCCTCATGTCTCCCTCTCTAACTGTGTATGAGAAACCGTGGTGGCCCTCAGGTGTCATAAAAATGTGAAAGGCAGTCTCTTGAGCCAGTCTTTGGCTTGTCCTTTTTGGGCTACTGTAGAAACATGATTGCACAACATGGTAGGCTGGCTCTATGGAAATTGATCCGCTACCTACCGTACTATTTGTTCTCTCTCTCAGATTATTTTATACTAATCAAAACATAAGAATGAATTTCATTTAATACAGGTCGCTGGACCTTTGTTGGTATCATATTTTAATACTGCACTGCTTACATGTGTTACTGATGAATGATTATTGTCCCTGCATAGATTTATGTTCAACATAATTAATGGGCTCTGTGTGCTTTGTGTATGTGTGTGTATATATGTGTGTGTTTCAGTCAGTGACTGAGTCAGCAGGTATTTTCCATGCATATGTACCTTTTGTTTGTGTGCAAATGTCTCAGTGTATACATGAGCGCATGTGAGTTATGTGTCGTCCTTCATCCATCATCATAAAGGCTGGGAAGAGGACGAGTACAGTTTAAGTGTCTAAGGGTCTGTGGTTGTCTGTGGTTTTAAGAAATCTGGAAGGAAATGTAGTTTTCAAGCTGCTGGTTTGTTCCATATATTTTGTTCCATTAAATAAACACAGGTGATTTGATGAGTCAGTCTCAGGATCTTCCACACGGACTTATGGAAGATCGTGGCTGGAGGTCCACTGCTTTATAAGCATTAGCCATATTGTCTGTTCACACCACAGCACCCTCCAGTGGGACAGTCAACATACATTACATATTCTGCTTCCTACATACCTCCTTACACAAATAGACAGTTTATGGAAGACATACCCACAGCGGTAATCAGACCCGGTGCACACATGGTTGTCTTTTAACCTGGAGGATTTGCTTTAGTTTTCTAAATAATCAGAAAACCACAGCATCCTCCAAACCAGGGGTGACTGTAAATGATGGGTGTCATTTTGCCTCAAGTAGGATCACATCTTCACTGGGAATAGATATGAATAAACAACAGAACAAGGAGCTCATTCACCATCATGTGCATAGACAAATACATAAAACAAAAGAGGCAAGAGGCATTATAGATTATTAAAATATGTACATCAGATGGTGTCATAAAAAAATGGTACAAAACATTAAGAAGAATAAAATATAATTTTTGTGATCTTCTAAAAAAATACAGACATGAAAACACAGGAGGAGATTTAGTGAATTAGGGATACACCTTTAGATCAGGTATTGATGCTCAGGTAGAAAGGTCACATGTCACGAACATTCATATGGATCCATTACAAACACATAGCTATGCTGCATGGGTCACCTGATTTGAAGATTAATCAACGAGTCAATCAACTCAAAGTTAGTTGGTGACAGTATTGATTACAGATTAACTGCTTCAGTCACTTATCGATCAAAAAATCCAAATTACTGGTAGCTTCTCAAAACTCAAATGTGAAGACTGATGATTTTGTAAATCACCATAAACTAAATACTTTAAATTTCCCAGACGTTTGGTAAAATAAATTGAATTAATTGATTATGAGTAGATGAGTAGATGAACTGATGATGATTGTACACCTGTGCATGTACTCATAGACTGAAAATTAGAAACCACCCACCTGTTCATACTGTAGAAACAAATGCTTTTTGGAATGAATCACTTTGGTTGTCGGTAGCACACTGTGAGAGAGATGTAGCTTCATTTGGGAGGCTGTAGTTTGTGCTGTTGTGATGGACAATTTTACAGCGTGCCTGTGTTTTTATTTGTCTGGTATCTCGGTGGTTCCCAGATTTTCAGAGTGTGATTGGGGTATTTTAATGTAAGAGTTTTACTAGCTATAGTTCTGGTTTGGACGCAGGGCAGAGTTTCAGTTCAAATCTTCTAGAAATGTGACAGATTTTTAAGTGTGGTTTTTCTGCCTTGAAAAGTGTTTGGCAATATCCAGTCTTGGTTCAAGGCCCGGAGCTTTTCTTGTGGCTGAAATATTTGGACCCGAGCTGCATGGACTAACTCTCTCAGACTGCCCAGGATCCAGTCTTGGCTTTCTGGACACATTCCTTGTCCAGGTGCTGTGTATTTTCTTTTTCATTCTGCATGAGCACCTCATGTAAACTTTTTGCCAGGCCAAATTCATTTATTATTCAAACACACAATAAAAAGGTTTCATCTCCCTGGCAGCCAGCCCAAAACTTCTCTAAGATATTCCAGCAGACCGACCGTCAACTCTAGGTATTGGACAGGACATCTGTTAATGGGAAAATTAATTTCTTTACCCAAATAATAATTCCCAGCACGCCATACTTCACTGACTCTCAGACACAGCCAGCATTTTATGTGTATTTGTTATGGCACCAATTTCCAATGGAGCATGCGAGACATATTTATGGGCATTTCATCTTTCGAGACTAAATAAATAAACTGCATTATCTATACTTTTCAAAGGTTCAAAGGTCAACTTGTAGGAGGTCTCTCTGCTCACACTCAGATCCCTTGTGCTGCATATGGATGTATATGTGTGTTTCGGGGTGGCTCCACTACACGTTATTGGCAATATAGATTTTATTTTATGGTCTCCCAAGTAGCAACTGCCAGCCCAAGAATATACTTGTGATTGACAGAATGACGATGGAGAGGGAAGTCAGTCAGCAGGCAGCTGCTCCTGGTATGGTATTATAATACATATCCAGTGTCGCTCTTAACTGATCCCTCATTTGTGTCTAAAGTGAAGATTGAAAGGAATAAACTGTGAACTACTACTACTGTTGCTGCCGTTGTTGCTGCTACTTCTACTTTCCCCTTACGTTGAATTTGTTTGAATCACTTCATTTTCAGTTGTTTTCTATTTCTATGGCACTTAATACAGTACTCTAATCTATCCACTGCAGTTGCTGACTGTTAATACTACTACTACCATGATGAAAGAGTTTAATAAACTGTACTGCTGCCACATTAACAGTTTATTGTTAGCGTATTGCTGTTGTTTCCAGCTTTGCATAGTTTAATAAAACCAAAGAAATTCCATCTGATACTCTGTAGGTCAATGAATGAAATATAATTCACCTGAGATAGTTCATAGTCGACATCTGTATTTAAAATTTCCAGATGATGTTATGTAACTATCTTTAAATTCACGGAGAATCCTTTTCCTGGGTTTAAGAACAGAGCGGACCTTTGTTATAAAGTGCATGTCACGTCAAATTTGGGGGGGGGGGTGAAATTCTGCTAGAATTTAAACAAACTAAATGGCACAAACAAATGTCGGAGTTTTTAGTATAAATTATGGAGCTGCTTTCCTTTCAAGCATATTATACCTGCACGCTTGCCTGCCATGTCGGAGCCCATGGTTTGACATTTAATGATGGCAACAGTCTGTGTAGTGTAAAATAACACAGGGTAGTGCAGTGGACCACTTAATATATGGGCCATTTGGGACTATGGACTGTACATTAGCTGTTCTCCCCCGGCTACGAGGAGTGCCAACATTCGCGGTCATTATACAGATTATTTCAATGTGCTTTCAGTCACTAGGTAGACATTAAATAGTGCTTTGTGTAAGCTGAGCACCAGTTGACACAAACCATGATGGGCGTTTTGGTTTCAGAGCATTAAATGCATGAAATAAAGTGAAACAGGCTGTGAATCCACTTACTGTGTGCCTAGTGGTGGTATTGTCAGACACAATACCATCAGAGCAGAGAAAGAGGAAGAAAAAGTAGAGTTTTGTTGGATCTATCAGCCAGATTAACTTCTTGTTTTCTTTATGCTTTAATACTAATAAAAGTAATAGACATTTATATTCTTATATTCTTCTTTTGTTTACTTTAAGCACTGACTTCCCTCTTTTTGGTTTTTCTGCTTGATTTTTGCCAAGATTAACACTTTGAGGCCCTGCAAGCTGCAGAAGCCAGACCTGTCTTGTCCCCATATGCTGCATCCCAGCATGCTATCTGTTTGTCCCAGGTCAACACTGAGTCCCATGAGCATTCCACACATACTAACACCTCACTGCAGAATACTCTACCCACAATGCCTTTCAGCAAGCACCTGTGTTTATAGCCCAATACCTTACCCTTTCACCTAGTGAGAAACACATCCGTATTTTTTTTTCTCTCTAGTCAAAATCAGCAGATGATGGTGAAGGAAGGCTTCATGAGGATCAAGCATCATTCGGATCAACCTCGGTGTATGTGTGTGTTTCAGCATGTTTATAAGACTCTCCACGGGCATGTGTAAATGTTCATTTTGTGTGAATCTCCATCTCTGATGTCTGTTAAATAGCAAGTCAGAATTGTCCTTTAACCTTTGACCTTTCAGCACCTAAATTCTGCACTGCTTGTGTGTGTGGTCACATCCTGCTGTTTGCCCTCTTTGCTCTGACAGCTTGCATTCACACTGACCTTCCCGCTCATCCTTAAGCTCAGTGCTGCAGTTATTATAAGCTATTGAATTGGACGAAATTCATGAAAGTGATATTCAACGAAACTGCATAAAGAGAAGTATTCATGACCAGATTTCACATAACTTTGAGGCCATAGAACCACAAACGAAAGTTTGACGAGAAACTTGATATCATTGTCTCATCTGTGTAAAAATGGAGCTAGCACCAAGTTGACTTGGCAAACAGTCCAGATATTTCTAACGGTAACAAAATCTGCTCTCCTGTGCCTCTTAAACTCATTAGCAAATGCATTATATTGTTTTTTTTAATTCATACAAGGACCTAAGTTTAAAAAGAACAATTTGTGACTGTATGGGTGATTATGTGCAGGACTACTTCTCAGCAGGGTGTGTGTCCATCCATTGCCTGACAATAAGTTACCAGGATGCAGAATAGCAAATAGGTTCAGTTTTGGTTTTTCTGTGAAGCTGGAGGATCCTCAGAGACAGGGAATCATACATATTAAAGCAGCAGAGGCTTTTAGAGAATCACTTTATGTCAAGCTATGGAAATGTTGGATCTACAATTCATTAATGACACTTATAGCTTATTGTTGTCTGATCCTCTCTGCCTGGTCTCTGAGCTCAGTTCAAGATGGTCTTTTGTGTGTGAAGCATCCACATCTTCCAGAACTGCCTGCTTAGTGTGGCTCCATCATCTTATCAGGCAACAAGAACAGTTTATTACTGGTTTCCGTGATTGTGCAAGGGTGCTGTAGGGTCTGTGTCTGACTGTAGTTTTATTTCAACAGGAAAACATCAACAGTTTTTATGCATTTACAATGAAAATGTGACAGATTTATGGTTTGATCTGTTACAATTCCCTGCTGCCCTTCGTATGCTGCGGCTTTACCAGCGACCACCAAATTAAGAAGGATGGTTTTGGGTTAGAGAGGGTCTGTTAATCCTCATAAAATAGGTGGGATTTGTACACAACAAGACAGAAGGTGTTGCCTAGGAGGTTCATCTCAGAGATGGAACATCCTCTTGCCTTTAAATTGTCCTTTGACAAGGTGACAGACATATTTGGCAATTTCATAAATCAGAGTATCGGATAGAGGAGTTCAAATCAACCTCACCTGCATCCAGTGTGCAAGTATTGGCACAAAGCCATGAGGACTATTAATCACGCCAAGGGAAATGTGAAATGTCGACTTAGGCTGTCCTTTTGCGTGCTCGTGTCTTGCTATGAATTTATTTTTGTCTCCGGACAAGACAACAGGAGAACAGATCTGAGACACCTCAACTTCTCTGTCCATGTTTGACCTTGTACCATAAAACTTGCCCCATACCCTCCTGTAAATATGTTTATCTCTCACTAACGTGTTTCCCCCGCTCACCTAAAATAGGACCAGTAAATCAAACATGTCAAGAATCTACAGACTGTCTGTCTCCTTCTGATGCGCCTCGCAGTATACCGCACGTATCATTCAGTCTGTTTGCCAAGCTGTGGATGCAGGTGTGTAGGGATGAGGCAGTCGAGCCACAGTGTGATGAGGGAGTACGACGAGGCCCGTACTTACGTGTGACTGTAGGCTGTTTTGGATTATCTGGTAGGTGTGACTTTACTTTCCCACAAAGATTTCCGTCACACTAACAAAACCCATGAGCAGGGGCTCATAAAAGAAACATATTGAAGGAATGGTTCAACATTTTGGGAAATGCAGGAATAGATGTGAGATTGGTAAAGAAAACCTGCTCATGTCATCCTTGGAAAGAAAAGCAAATAAGTGGCTAAATGTGAACTTTTCCTTCAGACAACACAGATCACAGACATCACTCTCGCTGACTTCCCTCTCAGAGAACGACTCGTTGACTCATCTGTTTGTTTCCGATGTCGTGTGAGATATTTCGTTTGGATAAACTACCCATTTTACAAGGCCGATCAGAAAGAGAGAACCTATTGAATCAGACTCGATCCACCAAGCCACCTCATACCTTGTAAACCTTGGTCAGTGCAGTGATGTCATCGTTGGACATCCCCGGGTGAGAGACAGGAATGTTACAGCCTGTCGATTGAGGCAAAGGATTGTGGGGGTGGGTGCTGCGTATGTGTGGGTTTTTTTTTAATGTGTTAAGAGGAGAGATAGTGCATGTGTACGCCTATAGTATGTACATGTATGGGGGGGCTTTACTGTGACACTGCAGTGTGAAGACCTGTCTAGGTACAGGCCAGCTGTCAGCGGGGGAGTGTGTGGACTGCCTGTACATTCACAGCAAACTCACAAAGCTAAATAAACCCACTACTCACTTAGAGACACAGATGCATGTACAGTACAGTAGGATGAATATGTAACTGTAGCCACAGGGTTTGTTCCTGGTTCCCTGGGTAGACAGAATGGAGACTGTGGTATCTGTCATAATGACGGGTCATGGTGGTCGGGCTTGAACCATGGGAGCCTCCAGTGAAGAATAGATTGCGCATTTACTTCCACTTGGGGAGAAAATTAGCTTAAATGTATGATCATCGTGTACAGTTTGTGTTATCCTTAACCGTAATCCTGTACTGTACATAAGACAAATGGCTGGTCATTTAGAGATAAACTAAAGGTTGTGGGATTCTGACCCCAGTGTAACACCTCACTTTTTAAACCCCACAGTGTGCATCTGTTTCACGGGGTGGAGGTCTGTGAGAGAGGGCGGTGGCACTACAAGCCCTGGGAGCCCCACTGCGTGAGCAACAAGGTTGTTTTCTCAAAAAACTGAATAACAAACCTCTAGCCCTGTAGGTGGTGAGAGGGGCATTTTTGAAGTGACATGGGGGACTCTTAAACCCAATGATTTATGACTAGACCTGTGGTAGGAGGGGGAAGGAACAAAAAATACCCACCCTGAGCATAGCAGGTGTTGCATGAAAGCTGCGACAGCGATGGAGACGGCGATGAAGAGGGCAGGACTGAGCTCACTTTAAGGCAGGCAGCTGTAGACCTATAGTAAATCTGTTAGTTTGCCAGCTGTGTAGGAAAGTATAAACATGTAAACTCATTTTACCACACGCTTTGTGGATAATTGATGAGATAATGACTGCTAGATAGAAAACAACTCATAATAACAACTGTTAGGATATTCAATTTTCAGCTACTTATGCTGACAGGATTACCTCGGAAAAGTCTATTAGAATTATGATAAATAACCTTTGATTTATTTTCTGGGGACCACAAAGTCCCGAACCAAACGTCATGGCAACCCATCCAATAGTTGTTGATATATTTGGGCCAAAATGGACATTGTCCCTAAAGCCAGTGGCTAGAAAACACTAAAAGAAGAGTTTGTGAAGAGTTGGCAGTGTGCGTGTACATTTGATTTGTGTAGTATAGTAATGACTCTTGACGTTTTTTGGGTTTTTTTTCCCCACGTTGTACCACCTCCATTGTTCATGTGTAGGGTTAGTTCAGTGTGACCTACAGGGTCGGAGAAGGAAGGTCAAGGTTCACTGTTCTGGGCACAGGGGCAAAAGTTCAAAATAGTAAAAGTCTAAAAAAGAAAGAAGCTGATCACACACTTGTTGAAAAGCATTGTGGGTACAAGCCTGATTTACTTGTTGACTGCTGAGAGAGTCCCCCAGCAGCTGGATGCCCCAGGGTGACATCATGAAGAGGTAAATATTAACTCAGTGTGAGATCAGAATTTGGCAACAGGGACATAAATATTTTCAGAATATATGCAGGTAATTTCCCAGTGGGGAGGAGGGGGGGTGCTTTTTAAGAAAGCAGTGGTCTGATTGTGGACAAGGAAGCTATTATAAAGACTGTCATTCTCATGGTGATGGCACTGATTGATTAACAGATTCCTAGTATTTTGAGGTGTTTTTCAGCAGAGCTAAATTCCACAGCTCTCTGTCCCCACGGGTGAGGTGACATGGACACTTTCAGATGTTTACTTTTGTTTGCACTGCAAATTCCAAGATTGCCTCATGGTGAAGAAGGAAAGAGTAAGGAATGTGGACGACTTACAAACTCAGATGCCGTAAACTCATCTAAAAATGTGACAGCACCATGGGACCGCAGCTCAAACTCAACTTACACTATTAAAAACGGATTCTTAACAGAGGGTTACTGTGGTGATGGGCTGATTCCCTCTGCTTTATGACTGTAAAATGTAAACTCTGCTGGGACCCTGCAGGCCTTTGGACAACATGTGCATTCAGTCACAAAACACAAGCACGCACAGTTTGAGGTGGAGAGGTCGCAGAAAACAGTGTGTGAAAGTTGGAGAGCGTGGGCAATAGATAGACAGTGATAAATGGCACACTGGGCACAGATTGCTCTGTAAGTTACAAATACATGTAATAAGAGCATGTTTCTGCACACTGACATGCATACTTCACCCTCTGCCCAAATGCCATTCTGTCTGCCATGTACTTGCTTGGACTATTAATACACAGTATTTATAGTATGACCAAACAAGTGTTTTTGTTCAGCCTCTAAGTGACTCTCCATGGGAACGCTTTGGCTAAAATACAAATACCAAGTGTAATTCTCATCAGGGGCTCTGGACAATGTCGTTCATAATACACATCATAAACTCTCTCAAGGCGCAGAGTGGGTGGGTCAGCTGGTGGGAAAACAAAGACACTTGTGCACACTAAATATGCGGTTGATGCGGTGTGGATTCTGGGTTATTCACACTCACTGTGCAGTATGTCGAACACAACAGGGAAGAGTGTCTGGCATCTGCCTCTTTCTCATGAGGACTGCTTCTAGTCTCTGTGGGCCACGTCGGGACAATGGGCCATCCTGCTTACATGATGATGTACTGTCTTCTGATAAGTCTGATGAAGCCCATATGACAAATGTAATGACAAAACCTCACTTATTTACAGATCCAGCAGACACCAAGCAACATTTGAACATTTGAAAACTCTTATTTTTAGCTCTGTTATGGTCTCCACCAACAAATATCGGACCTTTTAGGTGCTAAATACTTTGCTGTGTTTTTCCAGGTAGTTGTTTGGTGCAGGACAGGTTGTATAAAATGGATTTAGAGTGGGCTTTTATGCTGAAAGCAGCTGAACTGAAACAGTGATGTTATGGGCAGAAAAACCAAAGCTTATATTAAAGATGCTCCCAAACAGTAGAGTTGTAGGGAAGCATTATTTGTAGGTACTATAAGCAACTCCTTACACAGAAACTGAATGCTCAGATGAGTTGAGTGAAAGAGGAGGGTTTTATAGGAATGAAAAACAGTGCTCAGGGCCTGTTTTCACATGCTGCAGCATACAGTAGAACAGGTGCAGGCCGGATGGTGAGAGGCAGTTGTAAGGCCCATTGAGCCTTCATTAATGGAACAGGAAGAGATTTGAAGCACGAGGGCAAACACACACAACTCATTACCCCCCGGCTATCGTGTACCTTTCACACCGCAGCTCAAAGTGTGTGCCTGTGCCTGGATGTGTGTGTGTGTGGGGTGCATTTACTGCATTTATATGAGTTTTGTGTTTGAGTGGGCGGGTGGGGAACAATTACAAGCTATGCTCCTGGATTATTTGGACTTTTAGCTTGTGGGTTAAACACCATATCATTGAAACTAACGGTATGACTTTAAGGTGATCATCTCATTAATGAAGGCTGATTGATGTGAGTATTTCCACAGAGATATAAGACAATACAGTTTTATGTTGCATTAGAGACTTGACATAGAGACACAGCCATAAAATGTTTGATGCTGCTGAGGCCATCATTGAGACCGACAGTCCTCAGTTACCATATGATGCCGGAGACCGGTGAGCTGACTAAGCTGACACTTGGCTGTTAGAGATACAGCAGAGCATCCACCCCTCTACGCCACTGTGTCACTTTGGAACTGCACGCATCAACCATCCCTCATACGCACACACATCAAGCCGCCTCCACCCACCAGGACCCTCATCAGGACACACTGCAGGTCTCTGTTCTGTATCTAAAATCACAAGAGCAAAGAGTGCAGCGATTTACGTAAAGGAAATAAAAGAGAAGACACACAGGCAACACAGGTACGGCTCTGTTCACACTCTGTATAGTTAGGTGGCTGGACACGTCAGAGTTACGAAGCTGTTGTACACAGGTGTCAAAACTGCCCTGGAAAGTGTCTGTCGTCACAGACCAACAAAGACTCTCTGAGAAAAAGATTATTTTTCCTCTGTGGCTGTGACTGAATGCTCTGTCTAAGTGCTCATCACGCAGCTTTTCACCAGGTTTAACGCTGACTAAAACTTTCACCCTGTTGCCATGAAGGTGAGGAAGCAGGGATGTTATTTCTCCTTCTGCTTTTAGACACATGCAGATGTTAGATTTACACTGGTGACATGTGACTGAAAAAAAACAAACATGGTGAAATTTTTTGTAGCTTCAGTGGTGGAAATAAATGTACTTATGGGATAAATAGTGGAAAAATAAAGAAATACATTATTATTATATACAGTATATTGTTCAAGTCTTGCATTCACTTCATGTAACAGAGATATTAGAACTGTAACTTTATAGTCCAGTGTCAAAATTAAATTTCCCTTCAGAAATTATTGATAATTTTGTTGTATGTGCTCTATTGGTCAAGGTGGTTAGATTTGCCTATCTACAGAAAGGGTTTATGTTTCCACAGTTTATTGCCTAAGCCTTTAAAGCTTAATCATTAGTACAAACCATTATATTTGACTTCTGTCTCGTACATTGAATACTAATGCACTGTGGGACTACAGCTGTCAGACAAATACAATAGTATGATACAATGTGATGGATTAAAGGTAAAAATTAGAAAAAGAAATGCTACTAACAAGTTTCCATTGAGTGTCACTTTCATATTAAATATATTGAGTTACATCTCTCCCCCGAGTATACGCTCATAAAGTGCTGTCATGTCTTTTATATGCAGTTGTTCACATGTAGTAAATACAGTCCCTGTGAATGCGTAATTATGATCTTGCATGAGTGCGTATTCATCCTTGGCTGTTTTACAGTGTTTTTTTCCCCAGGTATGTGCCAGGACAGGTGATGTTGAACAACCAGCTCCTGTGTGTCTGGGCTCAGACGCAAAATTAATGATTTATTTAACTTTTTATTGCATTCAGTGGCCAGTAGATCACAACATTAATGGGGAAAACATTCCTGTTTATCATTGTCATCCACTGTGGCCGCTCAGCAGGGGGATGTGAGCATGTATTGCCACTATAAATTATAGCATTTTGTGAGGTTATATTTATTCTCACTCAGGTCCCCTTCCCTCCATCCCACACACTTCCCCCCTCTCTAACTCTCTCTCCCTCTTTCTCTCTCTCTCTCTCTCCCACCCACTGTAGTGACTCCACCTTCCAGCAGATATAAGCTGTGTCCACAAGGTGTGCGTCCGTTATGAGCACATATCCCAGGGTCCCCTCTGTGTGGTTGTCTGTGTGCCTGCTATTCTGTCTGTTAGTCTGACTGCAGTGATTATTTCCCCATAAACGGCCATTCACAAAGGTAAGCACTGCCCTTCTCTCACTAAATCCAGAGTTTCATAGGCATTTGATCTTAGTCTCTAATAGCAATTCATTTGTGATTGGTTCCAATAATTTCTTATACTATATGAAAGTGGTTTTATTGCTTTCAACAAATTGCTTGTGCCCTCTGTGACTTTAGTTTACAGTGTTGTTCTGTTTCATACTAACCATCCAATAGATCCTCTAATGACTAAACCTAGTTTGCTTTAAATGTAATTTAAACATAAGAGTTTAGCGACTCATTGAGGCGTTCAAAATAGTCACTGTTTTAACACAACTTTAGTTTTGTAGATTTTTTAAAATGAAGATCAATATATCAAGATAAATATTCAATGTAGCACAAGTGATGAATTTTTATTAATTTATATAATTATTATTTTCATTCCAAAGTTATATGTGTGTGTGTTCTTTGAAATATGAATGAATGGAAGTGTAGGGATGGCTGTTTTGGGCTGCTGTGGGGTTTGATAGGCCTCACAGATATGGCCTTTAGTTTTGGAGTTAATATTGTTTCTGCACATCATCGTCCATAACAGCAGTGGGCTTTTATCAGGCCGCTGCATGAACAGCATCCCTGTAGTTAGCTGATTTCTCTTGGGCTTTCAGTGACCTGAAGTCAGTGCTGGGAGAGAGAGAGTCCTAAAGTGAAATATATGGTAGATTTAAATATCTCGTGTCCATGTATGTGTGTGTGTGTGTGTGTATGAGCGTGTGAATGCAGAAAGCTGAAGCCAAACTGTCAGATATATGTGACAGGCGCAAGAGCAGCAGTTTGGTGAGAAGAGACTGCAGAGCAAACGCCGTCTTTGGCTCTGAGCAGCTCTGTCTCTCTGGCCCGTGATGCTTTTTCTCTGACAGACAGTTTGAGGCCTCGTCAGGCCCAATAAATGTCACTTGCTGCAAAATAAAATTGTCATGACTTGATTATATTCAGTATCCATCCTCCTCACCATGCTCGACATACAAACTAAGGAATAAATCTTAGGGCTCAGAAGCTTGATCAGTGTTTTCAGACCTGTTGCTATGAGGCTACAGCTGAGATGTGATCATAAGTATTTTCTGGGCAGGTACAGTTAAATATCCATTCAATCAAGTCCCTTTACAGAGATGATGGCTCTTAAGTCAGATGAATGAATGATGTGATTGATTTTGGTCATGGGGATTGTCTGTCAGCACGAGGGAGCCAATCACATCATGTGGTGATGTGTTTCCACAGAAATGTAATAATTTCTAAATGAGGCTTTTTCAATCAATAATGTGTTGCTCTGATCCGATGTGTGTGATGTTCAGGGACCTACAGTAAAATGCACATTATTCCA
>OMNW01028826.1:0-17696 GCA_900303245.1 Selene dorsalis | reverse complement strand
AAAATAAACCGCACGAGCGAGCTGCAGCAAAAAAAAAAAAAAACTGCAGAAACTGATCAAGATCGACCTGCAGCAGCTGCAGCCTCAGATTCACTCTCTGCCCTCTTACACGTTTCATTTTAATGAGGAAAAAGTAAAACCTGCTTTGAATTAATGGACGCCAAAATAAAGGTTCACGATTTGATTTGATTCGGAAACGAATCGGTGAACAGTTTTCAAAGTAGTTAAGTCATTTTGGTTGAAACTTGCTGTTTCTCCAGATGTGAGGGTTTGCTGCTTGTCTGTCTAATGAACATCTGGAGATTAATCGACAGTGGAAATACTAATAATAAGTTGCACCTCTAGAATAAATACTGATTCTCCATTCTCCATTTAGCTATGAGAATGAGTCAAATTTGTCTTCGTTTCTGCTCCTGTCTTTTTTTTTTTTTTTTAAGCTGATTTCTCATCAGTTAAAAAAGTCTCAACACGCAGCAGCCCTCCTATTGCTATAGTCCACCTCATTACAGCTGAGTGATGTCTTAGTGCAGTGATAAACCGTGGGGGTCCCTTCAGTAACACAGCACTCAACAGACCCCTCTCCAAACCAGGAAGCGCACGGAGCCGCTCACCTTCCGCACCTGTCCCACTGGAGCCGAGCAGCAGCAGCAGCAGCGGCAGAGAGCCGATCAGCGCAGTAATCCCAACCAGTCCTTTACTCCCCAAAGGCATTTTGAAGTGACGGGACACCGCAGAGTATAATCCCGCCTGTCAGTCAGGAGGGGAGACGGTCCGTCCTCCTCCTCTTCTCCTCTCCTGTTCGCTGCTCTCCTCCAGCTCCGCTCCGGTGCGCTGCAGAAGCCCTGCTGCCACACAGTGTGGAGGGGCCGGCCGGTACCCAGTGGGTAAGGAGGAGGAGGAGGAGAAGGAGGATGCTGTCACACTGGCTGCCGTCCGTAAAGTGATGGAATGAAGAGAAGGAGCGAGGGGAAAGAGGGGAGGGGTGGGTTTTAAGGAGACTGTCGCAGGTCCGAGTCCAGCGCACCGCCCCTCGCCCTGAGATCCTGGAAGCGCTCGGAGTTCCTGGAGAGAGTCCAACCTTCAGAGGGAGCACGAGGCCGAGTGATGTTTAACTCTGCGCGCAGTTGTACAGTCTGACACGAGAACTAATGCGACTCTCACGGTTCTGCAGCAGAGAATAAACACATAGACCGGCTCCCAGCTCATGACAAAGCAAGTCACCCAGACTTACAGTGTGCTCCTCTTTATCTAGGCTATAGGTCCATTTACTAACACATCCATGGATCAACTCAAAACCACCAACCCAGTTTGACAAAAATCACACGATTTTGAGATATTTCATGATTTTTTTTGCAACAATTTAGGAAAATTTTGTATCTTAAATACATCCATACTTATTCTTCCCCATTGAAAATAATCAATAATTGTGTTTAGCTACTGGACACAAGAGGTCTCCCACCTCACTGAAACATTTCCAGCCTGTGTCTCTGTGACAGTTTCCTTCAAGCCTACATGAGGAGGTATGTATGTAGTCTCTGTGTCATTATCCACAGGTTTCTGAGGAGCTGTTTTGAAGGTTGAAGGAAGATATGGAACATTTTTAGATGTTTGCCAGTTTGCAACAAACATGTGTGCAGCCGCATGTCACTCAAAGCAGCTCACCCTGTTCTTAAAGAGGAAATAAGCCAAAGAAAGCAAAACTGTCTTCGGTAAACGTGTTCATTTCTGCTGTAAAGTTGGACATTTTAACATGGGAGTCTATAAAGAGTAACGCACTGTTGGAGCCAGCCTGCAGTGGCCATTTGAGAAACTGCGGGTTTTGGCACTTCAGTATTGGCTTCATTTTTCAGCCCTGAAGGTTTCTGCTTGTGCCAAACAAACTAGTCTTGATGTCTCTGTTTTAAAAACATGTTTCTATACTTTATATCATCAGATTTAGTGAGCGCAGAAGCTTTTTGTCACATACTTCATTCTTCACACAAAAGGTCGAACATCAAGTGAAATATAATATATAGGCAATACAGACTGAAGACTGGGAGGGACTTTGAATTTATCCCAGCTTGAGAAGAGGATACTGAAGTGGTGCAATGTGTCCCTGAGTGTCCTCTTTAACATTCATATACAACAACACTGCTTTCTCAGTTACGCTGGGGTGGCCATGTAACCACTGGCTGGATTACGTTACATTAAAGAAGTGCAAGTGACTAAAGATAAACATAATATACCATATAGTAACTACATGTCGATATTATAACTAGGATTTCTTAAGAGGCTGTTCTTGACATGTTTCGACAGATTCTTAATGTCACTAGGTGGTCATGTGACGTGTCTTATCAGCTGATAAGGGGTGGTCACCCCGCCAAATTTGACAGGACGCCCACGCCTACTGCTGTCAGTAGGCGGAAGAATCCGACAACACATGTCAAGAAACGACAAGAACAACCTCTCTGATATGTAAGAAATCCTAGCTATTGAAAACCGACAGACATAATGAATCCCATTGAGCTATTACATGTAGATATTGCACTGCTATGTTTTTTGGGGATATTTTTGCAGAAAACAAAGATGCTCAATGAACAATTCACCAGTGTGTTCACCGTCTACATCAGCAGGAGGAGAGGGTCATCCACTAATCAAAAAGGTCAGTGGTTCGGTTCAGCCCACAGGTCAAAGTTTCACTGAGCAAAACACTAAACCCTAAATTGTCTCTGATGGCTGCTCCAACAGTGTGTGAATATGTGAGTAAACTAAATACATAAATCAAATCAGATTGCACAAGCCCAGCAGAATATTCAATAAATACTGTATTTGTATGATGCTACAAACTGAATGTGTGTTTATCAGAAAGTAGTGCACATATCACATATTCCTCCCAGTGAGAGGTCAGTGGTGCAACAACCCACACCTTTCAATAAAACTTCAAGGACAATGTTGTCCTCAGGTTTTATAGAGTAACGCTCCTTTTTCCTCTCTTGATAGAAAATTCAAAGTGAAGTTGGAGGACAAAGCCAACTGAAGGACACCGACATCACAGGCTGGATCTGACCCAGAGACCTCAGAGCTACAATGCACCTCAGCCAAATAAAGACACCATCTGACAGCTGAAAGAAACCATCACTTGTGGAGGTGCATGCTGCCGTGTCTGAATATTTAGGAAGACTTTAGGTTTTAATGATGGCTCAGGTCTGACCCAGCTCATCAGTCATGTTCTGGAGAGGTGAGATGCTAATTAGGAAGTTTGGCCCCAAAGTCCCCAAACATTGGATGATTATGCATGTAGGCTACTTCTCTGCATGTATTCATTAACACAGCACTTGAATTTCAAAATAAAATGTCCATCAATCAATCACGTCCACATTTATCTCCCAGGGTCACACACATAGACCTCCACAAAGCCGTTGCAAACTTTAAACAGAACTCCCACAAATGTCAGTCATCCTCTAAATCATTCTGGGAAAACACAAGCCAAATATACAACTGACCTTCAGCTGGGGAGGAAACGCAGCGGTGCAGCTTCACTTGTTGCCTGTGAAGGTCGTCATCATCAGCGGCAGTAGAGTTTATCCTTGCTAGTGTTCACCCACGCAACCTTTGATCCTCAGCTGCATGCTGCTGCTCATCAAGGTTGTGTGCTGCTGACTGCTATGGCAGGGTTTTCTTTTTGAAGAGGGCACCTGACAAAAGAGATGCACTTTCAGATGACAATTCAGATAAAGTGTGTTGTTTACATGTGGAGCATCAAAAGATCACTTCCTGAGTGATCAGGTCAAGGGGTTTTTTCTTTTGTTTGTTTGTTAATTTTTTTAAATTTTCAGCAGCGTTTACATGAATCCACAGGACTCAGTCACAACACACACACACGCAACTTCACTGCTCAAAGATAAGACTGAGAACTGAGGCTTATACTTGTATCCAGAAGTTTCCTTTTAAGTGCATTTGACTTTAATTAAGTTTAAGAAGATGAAGGTTTAGGTTATTTAAGAGCTCTGGTGCTCCTATCAGCCAGACAAAAGCAAAATAGCTAAATCCATCTTAAACTAATACTTACATTCTGTATGTCCATTAAGAGAGCCACTGTAATTACTCCACTGAAGAGCTCTGCTTTTTTGCAAAAGACTAGCTGAGTGGTGGAGGAAGGACACGCTGAAGGAAAAACCACTTTCACCTTGTGTGCGTTTATTTGCTCATTTTAACCAGACAAAGCTGTAGCTGCAGTTGAGGCTGGATGTGGAAAACCTACTTGTAAAAATGAAAATAATAAAAAAAAAAACCCCACACACACAAACAAACAAGCTAAATGCCCACTCAGCCCAAGGCTACAATAACAGACACCAAGCCCAGCTGGATCTGCACTCACCTCCAACAGTGCTACACCTGTGTTTTAAACACGAGGCTCCTCCCACAGAGAAAAACCAATGTCAGGTTTAATCACTGAAGCTGTACAAACTACATTTGTACATACAAACAGTGTCGATGAGGTCTAGATGTTGTTTCAACTTTGGTAACGTGGACATTTTTAATATATATGTTGTTTAGGCTACGTAAATAGTGAATTTTTAGAAAACAACCAAAAGAACAGAGGTGGGATACCTCTGTTCTCCAGCCAACATGGTACAGTCCAGGTGGCCCCAACTACAAAACACACAGGTTGCCCCCTGCTTCCTGTTTGATGGTCTGGACCTCCAACCTGCACCTGATTCAAGATGAAGAAACACTGGAACAAACACTGGAGGTACTGAACTTTTAAAAAGACAAGAGTTGAATTTCAATGTGACAAATGTGTAGTTATGTCATTAACACATAAGTGCTGTGTGTATGTTTACTGAAATAACCACTCTGTTAGCTCCAGGTTAGCATAGCCTCCTCAACATGTGCTGTGTTACTGAGCCACACAGGCCTGAGCTGCTGGTGCAGTGGTTCTGCAGCTCAGCCAAACGACTAATCTAATGTGTCAGCAGGTGCAAATATTAGAGCTACAGAAACTAGTGTGTTTGGCCAGTGTTCAGTTTACTCTAGAAAGACATTGGTTAGCACAAAGACACTACTCTGAAGTTTAGCTTGAGGCTTCAAGAGTCTGAGTTGTGTGTCCAAGTTTGTTCTTTTGCATTGGTGGGAGAAGTTAACCTGACGACCAGGACAGAGACTGTGGCTGTTTTTGATTTGGGTAACCAATGCTTTTTGAATGAGGACTTTGCATACATATGGCAAGTATTTCTTGTATTTAAGTTGTCAGTTTAGTGATAAAGCACATTAAAGCACAACAAGCAATAACTTCACAGAGAGATTACATCATGGGAATAATTGATGATTAGGACTAAACAAAAAAAAAAACAGATGAGACATCAATAAAAAGATGAGTAAATCAAGATAAAACAATTGATTCCAATAACTAGAATAACAAAAGAAAGGTGTAAAATATCTCTTTAAAATCCCAGCACACCACTGTGCACACAAGCATCAAATAAAATACAGACCAATAAAAGTCAATAGAGTCGGAGTGTGGGCAGAAGCGTCTTCAGGAGGACAGTTAAGACGCTGAAGAGAAGAGATGGGTTTTTTAGATGAGATTTAAAGATGTAAGTGAATTGTTGGGGTCAACAGCCGAAAGTGCTCCTTCAGCTTTGGTTTTTACATGGAGGGGTTTGGAGGTTGAACAGTGGAAGATGTAACCTGGTGTCAGTCCTAAAAAAGGAAAAAAAAAACAAATAGAAGAATCTTAAAAGGAATTCATTTGTGCATCTTAAAATAACTCTTTTTTTAAGTTTTACTGTAAAAGTTTTGGAAAGATTGAGGTCACGGTCTCTGGAGTTTAAGTGGTGATGGGCTGATGAAGTCTTATGAAGTACTTTTCTGATTTTTTTTTTTTTTGCTCTTCATAATTTTCCCCAAATAAAAAAAGCTTTTCAAGCAAAACAAGAGCAGCAAAATCTCAAGGTTTGCAAAGCTTGCAGCAGCTCATCAAGTTCTTTTCTTGAAGCGCCACAGCCTCGATCATCGTCAATCACGTCCTTTTTTTTTTTTAATTGGATACATGCTCCAACACTGAGTATGGAAACAGTGAACTTTACCGGAGCTTGTCCGGGAAAGCAACAGTTACTTTACTGGAAGCATTTCAACAGCTAACTCACATTTTCTGGTGAACACATTTTGCTATAAAATTATATCATAAACAAAGAGAACCACACTCACAGTGAGTGTTGATGCAGAAACCCCAATCTCACCTCTGAACTGAGGCAATGTGAGGTGGTTTACATACTTAAGCATCAGGGAGGCCACTGCAGTCTGAAATATGCATAATGTGGACAAATCTGAGAGATTTACATATAATTTGCATATGCATGATCATACAGGTGCAAAGAGGTTTATTTGGGTGTGAAACCACCCTGCATGGCTCCGTTCTCCTGCTCTACTGTACCCCCTGAAACGAACACTAACAAGACCTTAGCACTGAGCCAGAATGAGCTGCACAGCATCCGCTTCATTTCCCCACTGATACAGTGTACTGCCAACACTGATGAAGCTGCTGCATGATCATATTCAACAAAGCATGCACGGTGAGGGATGATAGCTGGCAGCGGAGATGAGAGGAGGCACATGTTCATACGCTGTAAAGCAGGGACGATGAAGAACAATAACTCTGAAGTGATACAAGCGAAGGAGCTCTGCAGTGAGAGACAGCAGGTAATATCAACCCAGGGCGACGACACTGAGTGCGGGTGTGACAGAGGTTTACACACACACACACACACACACACAGCAACTGTTACCAGCTGACAGCACATAGGAGAGTCAGTGGACTATGTAATGGCAATATCTGCTGTCTATTAACCAAGAAAGGGGAAAGGTGTGGACAGCAGACATATGCCATACATAAAAAAATGAATGAATATTCAGGAAATTCAAATGCTCCTAAGGCAGCAGACCTCTTTCACTTGTTCAATGCATCAGTAGAAGGTACTTATATTAATTTTAATGTGTATTAAAACCAGTGCTGAACCAGTGCCACATGTCACAGCACTGGTACTTCATAGACGTTGTTTGCCTCAGCTTCAATGAGTCTTTTGCAGTATGATAAAGTTTGAGTGATGTGTTTTGGTCTTCTGCACCTCCACATACGTTGACTTTTGAATGTCAGAACCATTCACAGTACTGAGGGGGATAGTTGCAGGTTGAGTGGATTCGATCTCACAGGTAATTTCTTTTTTTTTTCTTTGAGCACTTGGACTAATCTCTTTCAAAACATGTCAAGGCAGTTTCATCTGTAACCTGAAGTCGAACATGTGAGTGATGTCACAAATGGCTGACACACCTGGTGGAAACTTCTGCATTACTTCAGTTGAATATTTTAAACAATCTCTAAAGCTTTCAAGTTTTAACATGTATCTTTTAAACCAATAAAACCAAACCAAACCAAAAGGTTACAGAGATTCAAAGCCAAGCCGTCGTCCACGCTCTTTCCCTCTCTCTTTTCTGCTCTCAGTCTTCCTTCATCCCTCTTCTCTTCTCTTTCCTCGTTCTCTCCTCATGTGGAGAAAACACTTCAGAGAGAAAATCCCTCTGTTTAAATGGGACATTGTGTCACAGATGGGAACGCTGTGGCGCCATCATGCAACCCCTCCCCCCTGTGAAAAGCAAAAATTGAAAATTGAATTGATGCCATTTGTCCTTTTGATTATTTGTTGCCATATCTGAGAGATCTGATGAAATTGCCTCACGATCTTCACAGAAACTGTTCTGCAGTGGAGGCGTCACAGAAGTAATTTCTCTCACATGGTGAAAATGCATCGCCTCATCTCCGGCAGCTGGCTCGTTCCCTCCCCGAGATGTCTTTTAAATGATTATCGTGAAAATATCCATCATTCTGCTTTTGAATACAAACATGTTTTTATTATTGTTATATTTATTGCTGCTTGGTGAGATTTATTGTAATGAATATGTTCCGCATGAGTTCCCTTTCTAATCAGCTTTTTATTAGAAGTCAAAAAGGAAAAGTGCAAGAAAACCAGTGCTGAACAAAACCAAACCAGTGCAGGTGCAAAACAGCTGCCTTTGATTTATAAAACAAAAAGTGTCAGTCCTTTTTCAGATTTGTCCACTGTCTTTTGTTTCCCTCTCCCTGTAGGCTGAGTAACAAGTAGGAGGCTGCAGCTTGATCTGAAGGTGCAGAGGTGGTAAGTTACACTGGATTCATGTCAGATCTGTCTTAACTCATTTACTCTGATTTCTGTGAAGGCAAAAAAACAAACAAAGTAAAAGATGCAAAAAGAAAAAGCTAATATTATGTTCTGGTAACTTAGCACTGCTGCAAAAGACGGCTTCCTCTCACTGTTAATTGTTGAGTGGATTTCCATGTTTAATAAGGAGATGTTGTGTGTTGCACTTATATTTTATCTCTTTTAACGAAGGAAACTGAATCTAGATGTTGATTGACCGTTAATGATGTAACCCAGGCAACCTGTTTTAACCTTGCATAGAAACTTGTTTACACCCAAAATGAATACGCTGAATATCTTGGAGGTTTTGACAAAGTTTAAATATAGTCTTCCTCTCCAGATCTATTCAGGGGACAGAATTAAGTGGCTGAGTCAGATAACATCTACTGTTGGCATTCATCATCCCTTTTCTTACCTGCTGATAACCCTGCTTAGCATATAGTGCAAATGAGTCTTAGCGGAGTCTGTGAAAATAATTGCCTCATTTATCCAGACATCCGCCTCGCTTTGATATTGAAATGTTTTCCCACATTAATATGTAGGTTACACCGATGCAGGCGCACATATACTTGTATACGCTGCCTTGTGCAGTCACACAAACACAGGCGCACAATTGCTCTATTAACACAATACCTTTTCTCTGTTTTGCTTCTATTATCCTCTCAAACCTAACATTAAATGTCAGACCAGTGAGTCAGTTTTAATCTTGATTTGTGCTATTTCACATTATTTTTGTGGCTTTTTGGGTCCTTTCAGCATCACTTTTACTTCTTCAACAGCATCTTTTAGTATATTTTTAGAAGATGAGACAGAAAGAAAGGTGCTCTTTTGTCAGGAGCAAGACATATGGATATTTAATGGCTTTGCAATGTATTTCAGCATCATTTCTGTAGCTACGTGACGGATTCACAAACAGGGTATGACTCTGGGGAGAAACTATACTTCTTCAGTTGCCGGGGGCGTACATGGAAAGACTGTACCTCAGCTAATTTGAAAATATATGAATTACAAATTGATTGAAATGTAATCAGCTGTTACATCTGTAACAGTATACACTGCAATCAGGTGCATGAATACATTACGATTTAAAGAGAAAGTAATGGAGAAGGGATGAAAAGGCCTAAGTGATAAATATTTGAAACTGTGGTGAATAAAAGTCTGAAGTGAGCAAGAGCAATAGATAATGTTGAGATATCAAAAAACTAACAGATAAGTCATCGTACCTGTTTAAATAATGGATAAATAAACAAAAGAAGGAAACATCAGTGGATAAATGCTTGAAATTAAAGAAGCCCAAGAAATAGTTTATATAGTAAAATAAATGTCTGAAAGATGTAGTTACAGATAAATTGTGTAAATACACAGCTGAAAGTAGGCATGTAAAAAAACTTACTTTAATAAAGTAAAAGTAATATATCAGTGGACGGAATAGCTAAAGGTGTGAGGAGCAGCGCTGCATACAAACCAACATAAATACTGACTTTTCAATCATATCATCTGAAATCCATCCTTGGTTCCCTTTACAGGTCTGTGGAGGTGGTTGTACATCAGATACACGTCAGTCTGTGCTGCACATCAACAAGTAGAAAGGGTGTTTGTTTTTTTTAGTTTGGGGGGAGGACGTTGGCACATTGATGCAGGTTGGGGCTCTGAAGGATCCAGGTACTTTCTGCTGATGCACACTTTTTTGCAGCAACTTCCAATTATTGCTCTTATCTCCACTTTGAGCGTGTGTATAGTTCTAGTTGGCTCATTTACATTTCACACAGGGTTTTTTTTCCACTCGGTGAATTTTGGGACATATTCCGATATGGAATTAGCGAGAGAGGAATATTCATGGCTGAACATTTGAACACAGTACATTTAACTCTGGGGATTTTCAGCACTTACGTGTCAGTTGATTGACTGCTTGAATATTGATAGAAAATTGAGGTTATTTCACCCCCAGTGTCCTTTATGGTCCAGTTCAGCTGATATGCGATGATGAAATTTCATATTGAAGCTTATAATGGCGACCGTGCCTATCATCATAATTGGACTTGCTCAGGGGCAAATGGTGAAAGTGTGTGTCGTTGTGCTGGACTTCTCCCAGGTATAATTGTGTGTAACTTTTCTACTGAGAAAGCTCCACCTTAGAAATAAAGTTATCTCAATGTGAAGATAATATCAAATAATCAACATTTTTCAATTTTTCCAGTGTGCTCATATTCTACTCCAGAAAAATCATTTGGCGGTGTCAGTTGATAAGGGAGTAATTTGAGGTTTACTGGACAGTGTGTCCTGTCTCACCACAGCTCCTGATATGATGCTTTAATTTGCAGCTGAATGAAATGAATCTTTTTTTTTTCTTTTTTTTTTTGCTTTGCAGCTGTTGCTGAGCCACTCCACAATCTACTGTCCCAGTTCTTGCTCTTGCTCTTATTTATTTTGCAAACCAGATGAAGACAGCCAAGCCAAGTGATCAATGCACTCTTCCTTTAACTTTCTATTCACAACATCTGCTGCTGGATTCTCCGGGCGTTTGGCAGGCCGTTTGGCAGGAAAAGATATTCGGCGTCTCAATTGCCTTGAGTTCCTGGAATAAAGTCAACATCGCCTTAGTTGTATTTTTCATTCAAACCTACTTATACTCGTGTTCAGGGCCACATGGAGCTGGAGGCCAATCCCAGCAGGCGCTGGGTGGTGAGTGGAAGATTTGAAGACATGCAGGTATTCAATCCAACACACAGGCTCAGTCAGTTTCATACCGATGGGCAATCACTTACTTTAACTGTTATTGTTGTATTATTGATGTCCAGTAGTCCAAGTGCATGTTGTCCGGTGATATTTCTAAAATATTCCTGCCTGTGAAGTTGTTTTATTTTGTAGCTGAGAGCTGCTTCACGTCTCTGCCCACAGTCACTTTTGTAATGAAAACAAACACAGCCTCGAGGTGTTACTTATATGAGACTAGATTTATACAACAAGGTCAAACCAGGGAAGAGACAGCTACAGTCTATAAAAACTGATATCAGCTTTCAGGATTCCTGCAGCTCATCATTGGCTTGGTTTACAAACAACACCCTTCTTAATTCTGTTTTCTACCCTCCATTAAAGAAAACGCAGGCTTCTCGTCAGCCTGACTTATTTATGGTTTGTTCAGGATTAATTATTTTATCGCGAGTCTAGTTGTTTTTGATCAGGCTACGAGCCTCCTGTGGCTGCCTGACAGAAATGTTATTGTTGATACTTGGCCCTGCCGGCACGACTCTGCACACTGGACATTATTACCTCTGACTAATATCATCACAAACACTCATCACCTGATGATGAAAAGAAAAAAAAAATCTCTGTATGTCAAACCTGCCAGATAACATGCAGTAACAACGCAGTGACTTTGACGTGAAGTGAACGGTGTTGTGTATCAGGCGGACGTGTCACATCTGAATCTGTTGGAGACAGTTAATGGCTCTGGTGAGAGGGATTCAGCTCTTTAGGGACAGGCAGCAGTTCTCCGTCCATTTAGCAGGTATTATTTACATATTTAAGTGCCTGCCTCACTGGCACAATAATTGCATGCAAGCTTTTTTCTATGCATAACATCCATTTAACTACAGTAAGAAGATATCCTCACTGGTGTAGCATTGATCAGGGCTTCACAGTAACTGCTGAGTTTCCTTGCTTGAAAATGTTATTATTATGATTATTTTATTAGTTTCTTTGCATTAAAAATTCACCCAGGGAAACGAACAGAAATAGTATTTAATTTCACATGGTAAATTAAAAGCTTTAACATGAAGAGACACTCAGTTCTACATCGCTCTCATTACAGAAACACAGTACACATAATTGACTGTCAGTAATTAACAAACAGGTGGAGGAGGTAACACATAAAGAAACCTGCATGCACAGATGTGGTGGAAGTGTTCGACTGCTGCTGAGTTAGATCTGTGTGCGTGTCTGTGTGTGTGTGTGTGGTATTAATATATTTAGGAATGCACTGGTTGGGAGTGCTCTGGGAGATCAGGTGAGGAGAAGAGTCTCAGCCTGACAACTGTAAATAATTTGCCAATAGACTTGTTTTCATTTATATTTATGCTGTGTATCTCTCATTCTGCAGCCTCGTATGTGCAGGCATCGACTCCACAGGAGGAATGACAAGCAGTGTCCAAGGACTTTGTAGTATCGAAACTGTAATTCCCACGTTGCCACGGTACATCCAGCCCCACAGACCCACTGGTGGCAACACTGGCACAATTACACGTGATTTTCTGTTTTCATGATGGAAGCTGTTGGTAAGTCCATCTACAATGGTGTAGGTAGGTGTTCAGGACGGGATCTACAGATGTTGTGTTGTTTGACTGTTCCTGGCCTCAGTGAAGCATTGGACTGGTGTTTCCTTAATGTTCCTCTGAGATCAGATCAACTACGACCAGCTCTCACAGATACAACAAGTCTTACATTGGTTTTTATCATCCATCCGTCTTGTTTCTCTTGTTGGGTTACGGGTTACGGCTCCTATGACTAAGAATATAGGGAAGGTAGATATTAACATGGATTAACAGGTTTTCTGCTTAAAAACATTGCAGTTGCACAAATCAGCACATCAGTATTTGCTGAACCAAGTGACTGACCTGCATTAACCTGCTGCCATCTTTGCCTGATCAGCACATTGGTAAGTGTGACTCTCTAACCTGTAACATGGGTTGAATTGTTGCGTGCATTGATTGTATAGATCGCTGGCACTGCTAACAAATGCAAACAACGGTCTGCCTGTTGTTCATGTTCATTTTCAGCACTTTCACTGCTTATTCTGACGTGATTAGAATATCTGTCTTATTATATGTGCAATAGAAAAGGGAGCAATCTTCAGCAAGCCTGGAAGTTGAAGTTGTGTTGAGTGATTGCCCGTGACAACTAGCGAAATGATTTACTGCCAGGGAGCTGTTTCCCCAATTTCTGGTCTTTATGCAAAACTAACCAAAGAGCTACATGCAAAAACAGATTTATTGCGTGAGTCCCATTCGTCTTATTTAACACAAAGCACCAAAATGCCAATCATTGTCAGTATCTATAAGAACAATTGGCATTGTCCTCACACCTCATTATAGTGTAAACAAGCAGAGAAAAGATACAGGTGAACACACAAACACACCCACACAAGCCGACAGAGCGACAGATGCCCAGACAGACGTTTCTTAGGGACGATAAATACATGTCTCACAACATCTCAAGCAGATGGAGGATGACAGCGGTTGACATGAAACCACAGCTGACACTGGCTCAACAGGATCCTGCTCATTTGTCAGCTGCAGCCTGCCGCCCTGAACATCACCAGCTAACCTGTGTGTGTATGTGAGGAGGAGGGTCCCCAGCCTGCAGAGAGGTGGCTCGGCGACATCCCACCCACCAACCCAACGTTCACCCCGCCCCTCCTAACCGTCCCCATGGATGAGCAGAAGATTGAGGAGCAAACAAATAAGGTGTTTTGGGGGAGGAGATGATGAAGAGGTTCTGATGTGAGAGGTGAGTTTGGTTTTCTCTGAATGGAGAGATTACTTTCAATTTGTCATCTCCTGTGGCGCTCTAAAGCTTCCCACCAGTGGAAATAACCTAGTGCCTGAATTTAATTTAGGTGAAAGATTATATGTGGAAAAAATACAGGATTTTATAGGATTTTCTGTTTTATGTATTCTACTGCTTTAATTTAGGAAATTAAAGAAACCCCACTGGTTATATTACATTATTTTATTGCATTAATTTCAGTTCACCCACATGCAGAGGACGGGGACAATTATCTGCATCACTTTACTTAGTTGATTCAAGGTTTGTAAATGACTCATGTAGACCTGACCAGCTGAGGTCCTCATTATCTAAGTGACCCCTTAGCTGAAGATACAGCCTGAACAACAACCACAACAAAGCTCGGTGCACTTTTCATTAGTGAGACTCTGTTTTTTTTATTATTATTATTATATAAACATTGTGATGTCCACCTTTATTTATTTTATTTATTTCTTGGATAACACATGTCCCACACATCGAATCTGTGGAGGGATGTTCTGCTCTTCCTCTTGTTGCTATACCTTCAACTTTTGAAAATCCCCCAAATGGGTGTGAATCAGGCCAAGAGACACTTTGCCAAGTCACAGTTTTTATTTCTTTACAAACTCTCGTGTGATTTTTTTTTTTCCCTTCGTGATCATCTTTGTCATGTTGGAAAATTCCTCTTCTTTAAGGGAAAGTCACCTTCTCAGTCAGTTTTTGAACCTAAAAAATGCATGTATAGTGCGATCTATAAATATTAACTGTCCTGTACCTTTTCTACTCATGCAGCTCTGATCCCCCCCTAAAAAATCTATTTAGGCTTCATCAGACCAAGAGAATGGGGTCCTAACATTCATCAGACCTCTTCTCATATTCTTTGTCAGAATTTAATCTCACAGTTCTGCACTGTTTTGTGAGAAATGGATTTTTTCTCGGACATTATGCATCGTCTGATCGGTTGCTGAAAGACCAATTTCCAGAGATGATCCATTGTTTTTTAATGTAAGGTTATATGCGTGGCATCAGTATTTCAAGATGACCACTGCACCTTCTGTTCTTGGTAATACAGCTCTAATTTTAACTCTAAACCTGATCTCACAGTCTGGTTTCATAATTGTTGTCTGACAGCTGAACTTCACTCAGACAGTCTTAAAGCTGTAGTCTAGTTTACCTGTAATAGCCACCGTTAATAATATAAAGTCTGATTTCAGGTCAGTCAAAGAGAAGATCTGCATGTATTTTTTTGTTTACCCTCATTCATAGCAATAGGGTTCGGAGACCAGTGTCCTTCACCTGCTGTTTTGTGAACTTATTGTCACAATGTAATTCAAGCCCACACTTCTGTTTCTGCTATAACAACATATACAGTAAAGTGGTTTTATTGTTGTGGCTGATTAGTTCATATGCTTGGGCTGTTTTAAAAGAGTTCATTCTGACTCATTAGTCATTTGATTTGAAATTTAATTTCAATAATTTTCCATGGCTTTGTCGCCTCACTCAGCCAAAAAAAAAGAAAATACACAAATCAGTGGCAATATTAAAACCAGTCACCCTTTTAAATGTTGGCTGATGATATAAATTTGGTCGCCTACAAAATCTACGGTCTGGTGGTTTATTTCCTCTGTCTGGAGGCCGTACTGACTTTTGTAGCTGTGAATAGTTTTAATTCACTCTCGCCTTTTATCCCCCCAAACAAATCTGATTAATGTGTTTTCATGGATTATCCGCAGTAACAAAGGACAAAACAAAGAGATGTTGATGATTTTGGAAGGGGCAAACAAAGTCCATTCACCCTTGTTGCACTCTGTGAATCTATGTATAGATATAAGATTAAATAAATAGGATACATTAACATTTACACATTTGGCAGATGCTTATATTATCCAAAGCAACTGAGGGACCTTGCTGCATTAACTATTGTATCTATTTAAGTGCACGGATACTGTATAAGGAGATTAACCTTAAGTGCTGGTGGAACATGCTAAGGTTTTAGAAAAGGAGGAGTTCAGTTTTCAACATATTCTTGAACATAGACAGGGACGTCACTGCTCTGATAGTCCCGTAGCTTGTTCTACCAGCAGGGATCCACAGTCTGGACTGAGAAGGCCTTGTGTGCAGGGATCGAGACGATGCCAGACGATGTAGCCGAGGATTATATGAAGGGCTGTATCGAAGGACTGAGTCCAAGTCATCCTGAAGGTAAGCATTATTAACTTGCTCTATCTGCATTGCTAGATACAATAGGGGTATGTGAGTAAATTATGTAATGCAGATGAACTGACCTTGTATGAGGAGAAAAGGAGCTGGAGTGAAATTGAAGTTACTCTGACATACTGCAACATCCTCCCTTTCCTTCCCCTCCTCATAACGATTTCTATTGAGATTTACTGTAAAATGCCATTTCTGCCAAAAGAAAAGAACTCTCTATTCCAGTGATCTCTGTGTCTAAACAACAGTGTTTACAGAGAGAAGAGGGAAGAGGGAGAGAAAGAGAGAGGTCATGATGAAGTATTTACCTGATTTTTTTTTGAATCTGCAAGCTGCAGCTATGCTTTTTGGTTTTCAAAGACAGTCATCAGTACCAGTGGGAGGAAGAAAAGGAATCGATCCAAGGCAGGAAATGGACTGTGCTAAATTGAAACCGTCTGAAAAATTCTCCCATAATTATGATCGTGTTCAATTAGCCTTAACATTATTGCTGAAGGGACCTGATTTTATGTAGTTCGAGCAAGAGAAGCCGAAGCGAGACAGTTGTTTCTGCCCACAGATTACTCTCAGAGCGGCACGTATAAAGACACCTCAGTGAAAGAGGGAAAAAAAAAGATGGGGACTGAAATGTGTAGCCTTGAGCTTGACACCAAGTGTGTCACTGCAATACTTGGACTTATAGCCGCTGAAAGCACAGGTTTTACAAGTATAAAACAGTTCAGATTTCACTCTGGTAAGTGTTTCAATCAGCTGACACTGATCTTTAGGTGGTGGGCAAGAGGAACATATGTACTGCAGTGTTGTCTGAGCACTGAGAACGAAGGTGCTGAGCCTCTCCAGACAGCCGCAGGG
This sequence comes from Selene dorsalis, assembly GCA_900303245.1. NCBI lineage: Eukaryota > Metazoa > Chordata > Actinopteri > Carangiformes > Carangidae > Selene > Selene dorsalis. The sequence continues at coordinate 897 of OMNW01028826.1, read as the reverse complement.
TATTGTGGGGGTTGTGGAGCATGATATTACGGCCGTCGCTGTCCACTGAGAGACCTCTGAGCCGTGACGACCTGCAAGCACCTCAAAGTCCAGCAGCCCTGATGGACAGGACCTCTGAGACATAGAGAAGAACAGCAGAGAGTTGGAGCTCCTGCCTGAACACACACTGCTTTTTATTATGAATTATGTTCACATAAGACTATTGGGCGTCAAGGATTTACACTCACTGACGACATTTAGTCTCAGTGAAGGAGGAGAAGTAATTATGTCAACATTGACCTTCCACATTGAGGGAGCTCGCACTCCAAGTGTCTGTTGCCATTTTAGGGGAACTGTTGAGTTTTTGTTGTTTCCAATTAAGGACGACACTGTGGTTGTTTCTCTTATCACACTCTGGTGAGCAGAGCAGCAGCAACCAGGGCCAGGAACACACAGGATGTGTGGTGTGGTGGCCATGGACATGTTGATTTTCATTCATGTTACATGTGTTGGAGCACACAAGTCTCACCTATTTAACACCTGAGTCAGCATCGATGCTGACTTTGCTTAAGGAAATTACCCACAGTTCATAGCTATGTAAAGTCAAATACAGGAGGGAAGCACTGGAACAGATCCGATCCCGGTCCCGATTCTGGTCCCGGTCCCGATTCTGGTCCCGGTCCCGGTCCCGCTCCCGGTCCAGATCCCGGTTTCAGTCCCGGTCCCGGTCCCGGTCCCGGTCCCGGTCCCGATTCTGGTCCCGGTCCCGATCCCGGTCCCGATTCTGGTCCCGGTCCCGGTTCCGATCCCGTTCCCGATTCTGGTCCCGGTCCCGGTCCTTATCCCGATCCCGATTCTGGTCCCGGTCCTTATCCAAATCCCGGTCCCGATTCTGGTCCCGCTCCCGCTCCCGGTCCC